>JAPYZL010123166.1:0-27773 GCA_030522825.1 Platygaster orseoliae
TTGTCTCGTGTAGCATACAATATTTTTTCCCATGCATGTGTAAAAGTGGCCACTTCATTTTTATGGAACGCAGGAACGAAATCTTCTTTTTGGAGTACTCGAAAATCAGCGATAGTTATCAATAAAACCCTAGGGAAATATTCATAAATCCCGGATCACAGGGAAGAAAGTTGCCTGATCCGTGATTTATGAATGTTTCTCAGTGTTTTTGTAGATATTTCCCGCTGATTTCCGAGTACCCCAAAAAGGGCCTTTCGTTCCCGCATTCCATAGAAATAAAGTGGCCTTTTTTACGGATGAATGGGAAAAAAATACTAACATACTTTTGAATAGTAGTGTGGAAGAGAAATAATACAAAAAAAATTTTTCAAAATACGAAAAATATTGAAGAAAATTTGTTTCAGAAATACTGTTTTCTAAAAAGTATATGAATGTAGTTAAAATCTCAACTTATGTCCATTATCAATCTGTGCAGTTATTGAAATTTTACTGAACTTCCAAAATTCACTTTTATCATCAATTTCGTTGATATTAAACGACGGAACATATTTTTATTTATATTTCGCAACGAAAAAAATGTGCAATTTTAATAAAGTAAGCCTGCAAGTCATATTTTGTTCCCTAACCTCAAAAAACTTTCAAAAAGCATTCCTACGAACGACCTTGCCAATCCAATAAACGTTGTCGGTCCGGTATTTCTTGATTGTCAAAACGTTACAGTCGACAGAGTCTCAAAGAAGATACATCACTCCGCTCGCAATAACAGTCCCCAAGACGCTTTGGTGTATCGTCAATTTTAATCAAGCTTTCGGAAAAGACGCCGGCTCTGTATTTGCCTCGACTCGCGTTTATGAAAAGCCGCGAACCGAAATCCTACGTAATATCCGGAAATTCTGTAGTTTGTAATTATACTTCTGCTGGTACGCGATGTCTGTCTGTCGTAATTGTGTCGGACGATTAATAATGATGGGAATTCGTGGCTTGTCAGGTCGATGGTTGAGCGGGTGGAGTAAGAGGCCAAAGAGTAACGAGGTAAGTTGAAAGCGACTTTCCGCTTTAGGCCTGCTACTAGTTTTTGCCGTGTCCGGAGATTCTGGTCACGTATTTTGTTGGAATAAAGTTCTATTTCTTCGAAAGTCAAGCCAGGACGATTTTGCTTTCGGCAACGCGCGGGAAAAGATTGAATTTGGTAGTCAGTTTTTGGGATGAGCGGTGTTCATTGATATTCAATGTAAGATCATTGCTTTATATTTAGTGTGTATACGCTGAAAATGAAATATATTATTCTTCATTGACTTTCGAGTCACAAAGTTTCCAAAAATCATTGAGTTCAAAATTCCAAAAATTTTCATGATCTAGAATTCGTAATTCTTGATAACTGCACTGAGAAAATAGAGGTTTCAAAAATTGCATTAATAATGTAGTATGTGAACAACCAGTTTTAAAAAAATTCGTAAAATATTCTGTGGAATACATAACTTCTCAAATTACTTCATTTCTACTAATATCTGGCTTCTGGCGCGAACAAGAGGTCCTGTGGGTTATTCTCGACGTCACTTATCACTTCCGGTAAGGATGCTGTGACGGACGCGCCCGAGGCGAAGCGCTCATTAACGTCAATCACTAATTAGGTGCCCTCAAACTCGAGAACATCGCAGCCTATAAGAAAAGTTACCACAATTCTATTTTTCACTCTGACCCGAATCTTTCGATCGATCGTTACTTTTGCGGTGGATTACGAAAATAGAGTAATCACATCAATTCATTGGTAAAATTTTTATTTTTGCCCGTCACAAATCGGACTTGAAATTAGACCTTTGATAGCTAATGAATAATTTATTCTTTTACGAGTCGCTTGGGAAAGTTTCCGGGTAGTTTTTATACGGAATACGAAGTTGAATGAAGTTTTTAATAACTGATTGCTACTACTGCGGTCCAGAAATAAATCTGAATTCTAGAAAATGAGATTAGCAAAGTGTGATTTTTTTCGATGCAGAAAAAAAAGGAATCATAGTGCTGTTGAATTAGTGCATATTTTATCATTTCATAGTGCTGTTCTACTCGTTGTTCTTCAGTTTATGGATATTTATTATGAACATAACCTTAGTTACTCAAGAACAAAAAAGGAGCAATTCTAAAATAATCTTTCTCTTTTTGTATTTAATATACAAGAAACTTGTTCATCAATAAACAATTTTATTTTCTAACTTTTTCACAAAATAAAGGAATTACAACAAAAGTTAAAAATTATTGCAATTTTTTTTTTTTTTTTGATGGAACATTTAGTAAAAAGTCAAGTAAGTAATCGATAGATATTTATCGAGTTTCAGTAAAAAAATTTTTTTTAATGAAAAAGGAAGCGTTAAATCTATTTTGGACTTGTCACTTTTATAAATGACGATATGTTTTTGGAAAAATGTTTGAACAACGGAAAAACGAAAAAATATTTTATAACGACTCGATTTTTTTAAAAAAATGATAACAAACCTAAAGACATTTCCTGGAAATAAAAAAAAACGCATCATATTTATTTTGAAAATTGAAAATGACAACTTTTCTGGATGGAGCATAAAATTTTTCTTTCATCTCAATAATATGATAATAAAACGAATTTTTGAAAGAATTTTGACATATAGATGAACGTTCAAAGAAATTCGTATTTTTTAATATTAATGACAATATAATGATTTCATGAATTATGTTTCTACAGATAAAATCAATAAAAAAGGGTTTTTTGAAAAAATTTTTACATTCATAAAAATAATTGTATTTGTTCATTTGAAAAATAATTATGATTATGTAATGATAACAGAATCTTTTTTTTTTCAAGAATAAAGAAATTTCAATTTTTTAACAAAAACTTTCCAATTTTCGATGCTTTCACTACTGATAAATTTATGTTTACGTAAATTTGCGACAGAATACGAAAATTTTCACAAAAAGGCGTAATAATTTTTTTTAGGAATCGAATATAAGAAATCCAATATATAGATACTTTTTTGAAAATCATTGAGTTAATGAATTTTTATGTGTAATGCATTTATGGAGGATTATCGTTTTTCTTTTCTTTGTTCACGACTTGAATTCATAAAAATCACTTTTCCACAAAATGTTGCTCATTCGATATACATGAAATTACTACGTGATCTGTTTATAATATATACGATGGAGTTGATGACCAATTTTCATGATATTTTTTTTGTGCTTCAAAATACGATTTTGCATGATGTTGTCTATTTTATTTTTCACTTTACGTTAATAACTAGAGTTATAAAATAAAGAATAACAAAAATTAAGAAATTACTTTTATACTATCATTTGATGAATTTTACATAATGCATTACTATAAGATTTCAAAATTGCTTTGTCACATTCTTATTATTTTAAATTAAAGTTTTCAGTGATTAAAAAAATGCGTATACTTAAAATTTGAGTAACTCTCCTTTTTTATTACATCATTTGTCATCGAACGAAAAAACATCAGCGAAATTATTATTACTCTCACCAGCGAATCGAGCATTTCAAGTTGATTGACTTCAAAATACCCGAGAAGTGTAATTAACACTGTAAAATACTGAACTTACTTGAAAAAAGGTTTTAACCTGAGAATATCGCATTTTTTTAAGTTTCACCCGGATTCACGACACTATCTATAATTACAATTGAAATATAAGAACCTGAGATGAAGAGCTTATCTTCAAAAAGGACCAGCTACTTCCTTCCTGAGTGTTCTCTTCTGCAATAATTTGTCGACCGTAAACAAGAGTAAAATCTCGAGGTAAAGATAATCGGCAGCCAACATTTATTATCGACGTATCACGCTCACGACTCGCAATCCCTAAGTAGAGTCCTTCGCAATGAATACTGCTTTCACTCCCTGACAAAGAGTCATTCCAATCTTATCGTGATAAGTCCTGGAATACTCCCTTTTCACGGCAGCGCGCCGTTTCTTAACTGAACAATACGCTGAGCAAAAGTCGCCCCGAATCTTTGTCGATTGGAAGTGAAAGAAACGGAGCAAAATGAAGCGCGGGCCGAACGAGGATGGAGCTACGAGAGCAGAAACTTTTACGGAATACAAAAAGTCCCGGAGCACATTTCTCCAACAGAATACGCCCGGGCTCGACTGCGGAGAGTTTCAATTAACCAGGAGAAGCGACGCTAATCTCGGAACAATCACACCTTAGGGTGCCGATTAGAGATGGAATCGGGCCTTCCCGACCTCGGAAGTTGGACTAATTAAATTCCCGTAACTTCATATCTGCCTTCCGCACACATGCTCTCTAACGGGGAAAGTTTGATCTTTCAAACGCGGTTTGTACTCGCCGCTACTGGAACGAAATAGAGAAGATATCGATGAACATTGATATGTTACTTTTTTTTGTTTTTATACATTTGCACGAGCAAACGTCCTTTCATACGAATTTGTACAAGTTCCTTGATTAAAATTAAAAAATCTAGTTACGCGAACGATCGTGAAAATATTTCATTATTTTCGTGAATTTTTATTGTTTGAAGCCGAAGGAACTGAAAAAATTATTTCTTGGATTAAGCTCCGTTGTTATTCGTCATAATTTTCATGACTTTCCGATCTTTTAAGTCCAAAAAATTCAAAAACTAATTTTTTGTTTCTTGTTTTGAAGCTTTCGGCCTTTATTGAGCCCTCATAAGTAAAATAATATTTCTATGACGATTTATTTGACTTCATCTCTTTTCATCATCCTTTCATTAAACCTATGATACGTTTTATTAATTACTTTCAAGTTATATCTTTCTTAATAATTTGAAACCCCTTATTAAATTTCTTCAATATACGGCTGAAACATTATCACTCCAGCACGAATCAACTCATTGAAGATTCAAAACCTTACATATACATATATTGGAAGTGAAATCACGAATAAAGATGAGATTCTTGGTGGTGCAAAAAATTTTCACCTTCGCTGACTCAGATTGTTTTAAATGTGGTAAAACGAAATTGTTTTCTTTGAATTCAATTATGTCGTTCTCGAGAGAGACTTTTTAATACGGAATATGTCATAGATTGGAGACTCGAAATCGGAATTGGATTTCTATTAACCCGGAGTTCGCTCGTGTCTGAAATTGCATATAGTGTGCAGAGTTCGTAAAGGTGGAACGACTTTCTTTTTTTTTTAAGGCTTCCCTAAAATTCCAGTGACATTATTCTACAGGATCATGAATTATTGTTACTTCCCGTTCTGATGTTATTAGTTTGATTACTATTCATACATATTTCAATGATTTCAATTGCTGAATAAATTGAGAAATAAATTTTTTGCCGCTCCGTTAAAATATATCACTTTAGCCAAGAGACTATATTTTACTTACGAAAAGCGTAAGATGGACCAAAATCGTGCACATACCTGAAACAGAAAGCAAATGACCATTTGAAATAAAGAAAAGCAATACATAAACTTAAAAAACTTAAGTGTAAAAATGTTTTTGAAGGTCGTTTTTTCTTCGTCCTAACTATTCAATACCCTTTGCCTTATACGATGCCTCCTAGGACTCTTTTGCCTTCCCTTGAATCTAAATGCCTAATCATTTTGATTCAACTAATGCTAGTTTTACGCACGCAAAACTTTCGCATTGTGCGAAGTCTCAGCTGTATCGAATATAGTGACACGCGCGTATTCTTCCACGCAAGACAAAAACTTTTTGAATGGTCAAAACTGAATGCAGCTAAATTTCCTAAATTTCCCTTCATGTTCTACCCTCAACGTCATAGTCTAAAAGTAAGTTTCACCAATAGTTCTTCTTGCAACAGAAATTCAGAAGACCATAACTCTAAATGATCCATTCACGGATGAACATAAATTCCCAACACTAGTCACAATTCCCTTGGAATAACAAACCCGCCGAAGAAACCGCGATGGCGACAGAATAGCCCTCGACTAACGACTCGGGTTTTTGGGCAGAGCGACAAAATGAATGACGACACGAAATAAACGATTTGTCTCCGCGAATTGCCGCGGCTGGCGTTCGTTTTTCCTTGGCCGCGCGTCCCATCTCGTGCAGTCGTAATTCCGTCGTTGCGGAGGCACCGTTGATATGTCGCGCCAATTCTCATTTGCGCGCCATTCTCAAGTTAGAAATAGCGGGACGCTCGAGATCGGTAACGAGGCGAGCGAGATGGGATGAACGGGAGACGCGGCCGAGGAACAAGGACCGCGAGATTGAGACACCTGTCCTTGCCAATCAGCCCATTGAAATCATTAACAGCTGCGCCGGTCAATGGCGAGATCACGCCGCGAATCGACCAATTATGCCTCGTGCCCGATTTAGACAGGCCAATGGGATCGCGCCGAACCCTCGACTTGTATTAACGAACGCACCGCCAAATCATTACAGACCGAGATGAATCGCTCGCGAACTCTTCGTGTACGATTCAACGAATTGTAGAGAATGAACACGAATACGCAAGAACGTGTTGGAAGAAATTTCGCTGATCGAAGTGGGTTTCATTAATTAACCTAATGCTGGGAACGAAGATCGAGAATGAGGTTAGGGTTTGTTGCAGGTTGGAATGGTTCGAGTGGGGGAAAGGTGAAGAGAAGGTTCAGAACACTAAATTCTTGAGCGGGGAATCAAGACCTATAAGAACTCATAATTTTATTGTTGTACAAGTTCATCTTATATGATTTTGTATCTTCATAAGTTTGCTCAAAGATCAATAGAAATCTTCGTTAAGTGATTTGCATAGACGTTTGACCACCGTTCAAGAAACAATAATAATTAACGAATTCCATTTACCACGAGATGAATTGATGGATTACAGAAAGAGGGAAGGAAACAAAAGTTCCGTATTGTTCTATCACTTTTTTTGTTCTTCGGCTTCCCTTTTGTCGGCGAAAATCGACACGCTCTGAAAACTAAACCGGAACGAGCGTGGTTGTCACGACGCACCCCGTGCAAACGCGGCATCGTGCTAATGTTAAATTACTGGTGCCAGTAATTACATGCAAATACCAGCGGCTACTGTTCAAACAGAGCGTTACCATTCGCGTACGCCAAGTTTGGCCACGGCCATTGAACAATATTTTTTGTATTTCTGTATTTGGCTGGAGTGTAGTTTACACGATGGGAAGTGAAATGACGGTTCATTCACGAAAATGTAATTTTTGTTAGATTTCGGTCAAATACTTGCCTAAAAATTCTATTCATACATTTTTCTTTGATTCTTTATACGTTAAATAATAAATTTTTTCTCTTCTTCAAGTTGTATTACAAGATAACAGTGAACAAACAATTGTGATTCGAGTGCATTTCTATGTCATCGAAAAAATTTCAAATTCTATAACCTACTTTGCTTTATTTGTGCAGCCCTTAATAAATTACTACAACCTTTTTCCTAATAAAGTGCTTACAACAAATTTGTAGAAGCGTCAGAGCAATTAATTCTGATATGAAGCTTCAAAGTGGACCGCGAATATATAATTGGCGTATTGCGGCGTGCCTTACACATCACGATTTGTACCGACATTATTAATCCAGATCTTACTGCAGGTTCGCTTTCCGTGTTTAATAACCGTTACGCAGTAATGATATCAAGACCACGTGCATCATTATTACTCACATTGGCATCTCGCGTGACTTTCATAACAGTCGTAATTCATTTTTACAGAAAACAACTTGTTTGAGAAATATTCTCAGTGAAATTCGTTACTGCGCATGATAACGATAATTCCATTCAGAACAGTGTAATAAAATTGTAACCATACTAATGAAGGACGCTTTTAAATTTCTTTAGTCCAAGCTCGTAACTTCTTGAGTGGGGGAGGGGGGGGAGTCAGCTTCCTTTTCCAGGAATTCATAATTTTATTCAGCGTTGACTGTACTTTGAATCTTAATAAATTCGAAAATTTTGCAATTATAATAAAGCAATATAACGATTCCAATAGAAAACAAAATTTGTTTTTCAACTAGTAGATAAGGATTAAACAAATTCACTTTCGTATGTTCATCTCAAAACCAAATGATAAATTAATCCGGAAAAAAATGTCTTACAAGTATGTATAGATCATGTTTCGCGATATGGTTCACAAATTACATACAGCCAATCAATTTAAACAGGTATCAAACGAAGATTTGTCTCTCATAACCATCGATTAACGATCCGCTTAATATTATGATTCACTTAAATACGTCGGCGTCGGCATAACACCTGCCCAAGAATGCTGGAGGAACAGGTTCTCTCGCTCGTTGCCAGTTCCCCATTTTTCTTATTGCCCAGCACGGTTGTCAACACGGCTGCTGAGTATTACGAGGGTTATGGGCAATATTTGTCACATCTTATCTGCGACCCGATCTCAACTGCCTCGAATTAAATGCATGTAATAGCACGGATATTATCTTGTTAATGAGTAAATCGCGACAGACCGAAGCTACCGACCGCCCATAGTTTTGCCGCCGACGCAGGGCAATCCGAGATCCATTTTATGAATAAACGCGTCAAATCGGATAACTATAAATATCAACAGAATTTTGAAAAACAAAAATTTAATATCAATCTATAAAACCGGGACATTTTTTTCTAACACACCCATTTGTAGAAAAAGTTAAAAATATCTGAAGTAATTTTTTTTTTATTTATAATTCAAAAAGTCTGTTATTATGCGTTTCGTAGTTTTACAGTTTCCATTGACAATCTCTAACGCAAACTCAACAAATTGCGTCAATGAAAACTCACGCGCTTCCCCGGTATATAAATATACTCCGACCAAACTTTCCCTCCCTCTTCCCCCTCTCTTTACTCTGTAAAAACGATAACCAATGGCGACGAGAGATGTAAAGCGCGACTCAACGAAACCGCCTAATCCATTATTGCGAAAAGACCGAGCCGAGCGAGGCGCAGGTGCAACATAAATTTCGCCTCGCAGCGGGCTTTTGTTAACGCGATGCTTACAATTCTACCAATTTCATCTACGGAAATTCTCGGCCATTTTTTTACAGGAAGAGAATTCTGGGAGTGCGGGTATAACGAATGCTGGTGTATTTGGCACGAATGTCGTTCAGTGTTCCGCGAGTCGTATAATGAATTGTGTACATGGTACCGGTAAAGTTGTAATAAATCAGCGGACTTGGCCTCGAGCTTGAAGAAGATTATCGGAAAGTCAAGGAAGTTTTGACGGAAAGATGAGATTGGCCTGGAATATTTTTTTTAATTAATTTTTTTCCTGAGATCTGTAAATCATTCGAAATCTGCGTTAGTTTATTACGTTTTTGAATTTGAATGGAATATGAGAATAATTTTTGAATTCGACTTTCTTTAAGATAATTGACTTTGAAGAGTCAATATGAATTTTCTTTCTTTTGAATTACTTTTTATAGTTTCAGAATTATGGAAAATATCAAATTTTTCAGATTTTCTAGATATATAGCAGTTTTATGATCGGTTTTTTCACAATTAAATAGACAAAATTCAATCCTTCAAAAATTTTTATAACTTTACGGATGAACGTAGCAAAAAAAAATTGACTTCAATGAAAAAAATTATTTAAACGATCTGGTTATACTTCTCAATAAATACCTATTCTAGCATTTTTCGGTTTTTCGTTAATAATTGGCTAGTTATTCGCAAATAAATATTATGGTTGTCTATGAAATCATTTTTCTTAGCTACTTTTGTACAAAATCTTTTTTCAAGTCGAAAAACTTTCGAATTTCTTTATTTTCAAATTTTTCAAACTTTTATTATAAGCCATAGGCTTTTTTTCAAGATGAAATTCAGCAATTTTTCAACGATGAAATAATTTCTGCTAAGAAAATCGTGACCTTTGAACTTTACTTTATCAAACCAAGTGCAACGTTTTTCGATAATGTCATTTGTGTTGAAATTTCAGCACCTTTATTAAATAAATGTCATGACTTTTTCTTCATATTTTGACGCTTTTTTCTATGTATTTCAAAGAATTTGGTGTTTTTTCGTATATAGATAAAAAAATTAAGAATTCGGTGATTTTTTGTTAATAGTTTTCAACGCCCTGTGTTGGAACACCTTTTTTTTACATTATTCGTTTAAGGATATAGTTTAAACCAGTTTCATTGATTACACAGTTGTCTGATTCATAGTTAATAGTTCGAAAAACCATATAACTGAACCATATGAAAAATTTCAACTATATAACTAAATTTTAACTGAATTTTTGGCCTTTTTGGTCCTACGCGAAACTTTTTTTTTCGAAACTGAATTTTTCAATACTGCACACGCGGTATTTTTATCGAATTGCAACCAATTTTTATAAAATTGTTTAAAAATGTCCCTGAAGTGATCGTTTTCAAAATGACTTAGTTTTTTCAAAATTATAATTACTTGTTGCGATAAAGGAATAATTTTAAAAAATATAGGTTTTAAGTGACTTTTTTCGAAATTCGTTCGTCATTTATCGAAAAATAAAAACTTTTCAGAATCCTCACGTAGTTTTGAAAATAATAGAATACACATTAGAAAAAATTTTTCCAAAAATATTCTTAGAATAATTATCTTCAGAATGGCGTACTTGTTTTGGAAAATCATAAATACGTGTTGAAATATAATAGGTCATAATTTGGAAAATAAAGGTTAAAAGTTACTTTTCCAAATTTGTTCATTTTCATCAAAGAATCTTATTTTTGAAAAATACGCACGTCATCCAGGAACTAATATTATACATATTAGGAAGAAAATTATGTTTTGAAAAAGAATAAAAATTTTGAGCTCCATCTTGTTGCCCGTTTCTACAAGATCCATAAGAGGAGCTCAAAAAATCTGAGAATAAGACCAATATCTTTATCGAAAATTTATTGTAATAATTTTTTTCCGTTCATTCGTGAGCTTATTATAAAAATATGAGTACAAATTGACTGTTTGTAGTAAGATATACCTAAAAAAATATTGTCAAATGAGCATCATTTTTTGGTCTCAGGCATTGCACTAACTATCGTATCTTTGTAAATTTTCACACTAATTAAAAATCTCGTCAACCTTATTTTTCCGAAACTTTCCCCATCAACCACAATTTCAAAATTTTTATGTCAACCATCCAAAACCCATTTTATTTTATTCTAAAAAACGCCTGAAATCAAAAAAGATTTTTCACCTGTTCCCAACATTCAAGTGAATTTTTAATGAAATATCAAAGGCTTTGCGGCGCGAAAAAAGTTTTGGTACGAAGCGACGCCGCAATTTCCAGCACCCCAGCGTGGGGTCGATGCCGCCGATCCCAGAGGCGCGACCGCAGAAAATGCATTTCCCACAGTCGCGCGAAACAATCCAAATGGTGCTTGAATTTTTTCTATTTTCCCTGGATTTTGCGGGCGCCGTTTGTCGGATTCGGCACGGGCCGTTTTTCACGGATGAAAAATTCAGCAAGACGTGAAATATTTAGGAGCGACGGACGTCGGGACGCGTTTTGCGCTTCGCTGTACCGGAATCGACGTTGCGCGAGCCTCGTCACGCCCTAGCCACACGGGTTAGACTCTTAATACACCCGGCTCTTGTTCAGGATCAATTTTGGATCGTTTGCATTATCGACCAGACGAACCTACCCCCCCCCTCTCCCCCCTCCACCTGCCCCTCACCTTTCTCCGCTTTCCGTAAGCAACTTTTCGACCGTGAAAACGGGGTAATTTGACGCGCTGTCGAGTCGCGGATTTACCGTGTAAGATATAGCTTGGGGAGAATCGTTAATCCGTGGTTTTTCAGCGAATGTTGTGGCTTAGTTTCGCAGGGATTTCGGTTTTTTTGGTTTTAAAGAGTAAAGAAGAAAAGTTTTAAGGATTGTAATATTGCGTTGCTGTTGAACATTATGGATAGTACGCATTTTTAAAAATGATCTTGATGAGAGAAAAATTGAATACGAGTTTTAGAGATGAGTTTTTCTACATGAATAAATAAATTTTTGACGGTTATGAATACAATGTGTAACAAAAAGCCTTTTGAAAATTTATATGATGAACGGAGGAAAACGTAACGCAAAAAAGCAAAGTTAGAATTCAGCAATATGAGTTTTTTTTCATGTTTATTTTCACATATTCGTTTCTCTTTGATAATTTTTCTCAATGCAGTCATATAGTCCTTTGTAAGAAGATAATTTATTAAGTGACATAAAAGTAAACGAACATGAAAAAAAATATGTATATGTATATATCAGTTCGAATTATTTATATAGCTTAATGTATTCCTTTCGCAATTATTTACAAAAATTTCGAATTTTAATGGCCTCTAAAGTTGAAATTACTTTTTTTTTCATCATAAGTTTGTTTTCGTTTATTATTATCGATTTAGATATTTTAGTTCTATCTCGAACTTAAAAAATCTCTTTACAAACTGTTTTCAAATTTTTTTACATAAATGTTTTATATAAAATTGAGGCTCACAATAAATGGCACATGAATCTTCAATTAAATTACGTTGATTGAGTTTCTTGAACTTCATGTTTTGTTATAAAAATTGCATATACTTTTCAGACAATCAGAACTCCGTGGATATTTTCTGTACTCGAACTTTACTGCGAAAATATTACTTACGAGAATAGAAAATAACAGTATGTATTACATTGCAGTATGTAACCAACAGATCATCTACGAATAAAGTGTAAGATTTATATCTATATTTCAATAAAAGAACAGAAAACTAGCTCGAATTCTCTTGAACTCGGTGCGAGATCAAGGTTTTTAGAGGAACAGTTTTCATTGTAAAATTATTTCTACATCTTTTCGGCCCAAAGAACACACATACATGTACTTTCAAGAGTTTAAACAGTTAATAAAAAGAAATCCAAGCTCAATATTCACTTAGCTGAACAATGCACTTTGTTACAATTCAAACCCATCTGTAAGCGATTATACGATAGGCTCGATATTGTAAAAAATTACGAAAAATTCAAATATTTATGTTATGAACGAAAATAAAGATTGGGCTATTTTTCTATAACTGTTATTGACCAACAAATCATAGAAAATGTTAGATTTATTACTCTAAACAACTACAAGAAGAGAAAACTCGCCGTCTTGCGCTTGAACTCGTTGCGAGATCAAGGTTTTTAGAGGAATAGTTTTAATGAAAAATTAATTTCTACATATTTTGAGACTAAATAACCAACATGCATGCACATTCTAGAATTTAAACGGTTATTAAGAAATAATCCAATCTCAATATTCTCATAGCAAAATGGAAATTTATGTAAAAATTCATTCCCATCTCGAATCGATTATTGCGATGGGCTAGTTATTGTAAAAAATTACTAAAAATTCAAATATTCATGTTATGAGTAAGAATGATGCTCGAATAATTTTTCTATTACAGTATGTAACCAACAGATCATCTCGAGTGTCAGATTTATATCTACATTTCAATACAAGAACTGAAAACTAGCTCCAATTCTCTTGAACTCGGTGCGAGATCAAGGTTTTTAGAGAAACAGTTCTCATTGAAAATTCATTCCTACATCTTGTCGGCCCCAAAAACACACATACGTGCGCTTTCAAGAGTTTAAACAATTAATAAGAAAAAATCCAAGCTCAATACTCACTTAACTAAACGACACACTTTGTTACAATTCATTCATAAATCTTGTAGCGATTATACGATGAGCTCGAAATTGTAAAAAATTACAAAAAATTCAAATATTCATGTAATGAATGGAAATGAAGATTGTAAAGTTTTTCTTCTACTGTGCTTAACCAACAAATCATAGACAATGTTTGATTTATCAGTTTATCACTATAAACAACTACAAGAATAGAAAACTCACTCGCATTCTCTTGAACTTGGTGCGAGACTTATCGTTATTGATATACGTGAATCATCTCGTGAATCATCAAATATTTCGAACAAAAGAACAAATTTTCAATCTTATTAGGTAAATACATATTATGACGTTATTATACACAGCGAAAGTAATAATAACTGACAAATTAGAAAATGTGAAGTTCAGAAAGATGCCACAATTTGGTGAAAAATTTCTGGAAAAGAAACGATAAGTTTTACAAAGAAAAAATTTGTATTTCACAGGGCTAGGACTTCAAATTCAGAAATGCTCCTTGGATTTTCGAACATTTCTGTCTCAGAGTAAACTAGTTACATTTTACTATATTGCCTAGGGAAAAAGACATTTCTTGCAAACAGTTAGACTCCACTCTTGAAAATAGTCGAAATTTCGACAAATGCAAAAAATCATTATTGATCAACCGTATAAATAGATATTTTGACTGCAAGTGAGTCGATTTCAGCGAAACCGTTAGTTGAAATTTTTACTATGAAAGTGAAGTTCGACTGTTTTATCAGTAAAATTTCACTATTGAGTGGTCAAACACGACCGATTAATGTTTGGAAATGGATGTTCAGAAAGTTTGCAAGGTTGGCAAATCACACGGAAATTTTCTTCTGAGATTTACCGAAAAAAATGTATAACCTTGGAAAAACAAATTTGACGAAGCTCCTAATAAAGGAATATTCTGAACATGTTTTTATTAAAAATGACTAAATTCATATAACAATATAAAGTTTTTTTTTTAAACTCGTGACACTTTCAAAAGAAAAGTCAAATTTTTTGGGAAAAATATCTAAACATTTCAATAGAAAATAAAATTTTATACGAAATGTTTTTTTGGGAAGAATCTTAAGCGTTCGACCTTTTTTTAAAACGATGAATTTGAGGGGCTTTGCTGAATTGGCTATTTTGAGGTTTTCAATCATTAATAGTAAATCTAAGAAAAAAATTCTCGTATGATTTTTCAACGTTGTAAACTTCATAAACTTTGGAAATAGTGAAAAATTTCATTATTTAATACAAGTCAATATTCACCAGTCAAAATAGTCATATCTGATAACAAAAAACAGCCAATTCTTTCAAAATTTTTATTCCAGAATTCACTTCTAAAACAATACCTCAATACAGTCAATTTTCGACCACCTCAAACTAAGATACCTCAGAATCGAAAAAAAAACCTAGATTTTTCCATTCCCATCCCTAAAGGACTTCGTTAGCCGCACGATCGGAAGAAAGTCCGGTCCATAAAACGCTTCCCCATTATCCGTAATCATCCGACAATCCGAAAAAGAAAAGAAGCCACGCCGCAGCGGGTCGAGCGGGATTAACGAATCGTCGAATTTACGACGTCGTGAAAACACGGGGCAGGCTCCTCCATCTCTCTTTCTCTGCGGGGGGAAGAGGAATGAAGTGGGTGCACTAAACGCGGCGCGAAACGAGCCGATGCCAAAATCGGCTGGCAGGATATCCAGCGGGATGACCGTGTTAGAGCGGAGACTAATCTGGCATTAAGCCCATGGCAAATTAAGCTGCCGGGCCCCACGGGGAAAGGGCCGAAAATTCGGCCCATAACCCGAAACTGTCTCATTTAAACGCAGCCGTATACCTCGCCCGAACCTACTAGCCTAACTCCACTTAAATTAAAGCAATTCATCCTATGAAACTCTTGCACTAAGCCCGGAGCTTTAAACGAGTCACGGCTTCACCTACGTTTCCCGCCGCTGACGCCGCTCGGCACGGGCGTGTTCCATTAAGAACATTCAGCTGGATCGTCGTGGCTTTACTTGATCCCCCTCTGTCAAGTGGCGCCGCCTTTCGTTTCACTCATTTCAGATGCATGTTCTCAGTTTCAAGTTCGTCCATGTATATATTTAGCATTATGTGTGGATATGTTTAGGACTACTGAATATATTGGTTTCAGGAAATATCCGGAATTGAAATTTTTCCCTGGTTTCAACATTTATTTAAGGTTTCAGATGTTCAAAGTAGGGTGTTGTTCAGCAGGAAAGTTATTCCATGCGTTTTTAACTAGATATAGTATTTTGTTTGCAATTATTAGAAATATTGACAAAATTTTTTTCCAAAAGTTCTTCAAAGAATCTTCTCCAGGATATGTTGATAAAGTTTACAACGTTGAAAAATCACACAAAATTTTTTTTTTTTTAATTTGAATTATTGGTTTTAAATTTGAATCAGAATTTTTGAATTTAGAATTCAAACTTGTGCATTTAAAACAGAATTTCCTAATTTCGAATTGAGACTTCAGAATTTGAATCAAAATTCTCAGAGTTTTTAAAATCTTGAATTTTTTCACTGAATTCAGTGAATTGATTTCATAATTCAAATTTAATAATATTATTCAGAATTTTCAGTACTCAGTAAAGTTTCACAGTGACTCCTTTCAGCTCTCTCTTTCTTTGAGTGAATTCTTGAATTTTGTCAGTGAATTTTCAAATTAAGATTTCAAATGAGAATTTTGGAATCTAGAATTGATATTTCAGAATTTAATTCAGAATTTTTAGTACTAGAATTTAAATTTTAGAATTTGAATGTGAGTTCTTGAATCTAGAGTTAAAATTTCAGAATTTGAATAAGAGTTTTTGAATGTAGAATTCAAATTTCAGAATTTTAATCGAAAATTGAATTCAAACTTTGTATTTGAATCAGAATTTCTGAATTCAAAATTCAAATTTTAGAATTTCAATAAAAATTCTCAGAACTTTTAAATTCTTGAATTTTTTTCACTGAATTCAGTGAATTCTTTAATTCATGATTCAAGTTTAAGAATATGAATCAGAATTTTCAGAATTCAGTGAAGTTTCACAGTGAACTCTTTCAATTTGTTCTTTTTTTTAGAGAATTCTTGAATTTTTTTCAGTGAATTTTCGAATTTAGAATTTAAATCAAAATTCTTGAATCTAGAATTGCAATTTTAAAATTTAATTCAGAATTTTTAAAATTAGAATCCCAATATCAGAATTTCAATGAGAATTTTTGAATCTAGAATTAAAATTTCAGAATTTGAATAAAAGTTTTTGAATGTAGAATTCAAATTTTAGAATTTGAATCAAAATTTTTGAAATCGGACTTCAAAATTTGAATTTGAATTAGAATTTTCAGAATTCAGTGAAGTTTCACAGTGAATTCTTGAATTTTTTTCAGTGAATTTTCGTATTTAGAATTTAGATCAGAATTTTTGAATCTAGAATTCAAATTTCAGAATTTGAATAAGAGTTTTCGAATTCAGAATTTAAATTTCAGAATTTGAATCAGCATTTTTAGATTTATAATTTCAAACTTCATAATTTGAATCAAGAATTCTCAGAATTTTTGTATTCTTGAATTTTTAAAAATTTCCTTGTTAGGGGCTTCGTTGAATTTGTTTTTTTAAGGTTTCACATTATTTTTGGTAAATCTCTGAAAAAAAAATGTCGTGCAATTTGTCAACGTTGTAAACTTTATGAACATTCCAGGATAACGAATTCGTTTTGTAAAATTATCAAACAACTTGATTAAATATAATAATTATAACTTGTAAAATAAGGTTTGAACGTGACATACTTCGAAATTTGTTGAATAATTATCAGAAAATCGAAATTTCTTGAAATTCTCACGTCATTCTACATTTCAAAATTACATGAGGGTACCAACAATAAAATTTTCAAAAGCAATGTATCTAATTTTGAAAATTAATGCCAAAAGAATGTTATGAAGAAATTCAGAATTCCTAATTTCACTCGGCCAAAAAACAACAATCTTTATTGTAACATCATTCTAGTTATAAATGCTTGGGTTAGCTAATATATATGTATAGTAAAATAGTTATTTTTGTAATCGGGAGCTAGAGCCAATTTTGGCGAAGCCGTGCGTTTTTGCCCGAGCCGAAGGCGAGGGACAAAATAGTCAAAGCTAAAATTGGCGGCTCACTATTGCGAACGTAATTTTTCATCACAATAGCCTCAAAGTCACGTCCAAATGTCAGTTTTGAGGTTAGAGTGATGAAAAAACATTTTAGAAACTGTTTTGACCCAGTAAATAATGAAGAAAAATGAGAATCTCGTCAAATACTGAAAATCTAGAAATCTTATAATCATGGGGCATTGAATTATGATATTTTTTTGCACTCAAAAGTAATAGAAAAACTTCTTTCGAATAAACAAACAATTAAGCAATACTCACAGAAATTCAAAACCCTCAAAGTACTGTTCAAATATAAGAAAATTAAAATAAAAAAATGTGTATGCTAATCTATAATCTAAACTGTAAACTAATCTATAGAAAAACGAAAAATCCATACAAACGTTATAAACGTTACGAAACCTTATAAATACCTAAAAAATGAAAAAAAAACAGATAATGAGTGAAACGAATAAAATAATTGCATATATCATTTTTCTATGGATTTATAAAAATACCAAAAATCTATTTTACTTTTCATTCTGGAGCATCGCATGAAAAAAATTTATATGTCAATCCTTGAAAATACTATAGAAAACCATAAAAAAAATTTCCCTTAACTTTACAAATACCGAAAAATTTGAGATACGCTAGAAATTTATTGATGCTACAAAATCATATAGACGAACTTTTTTAAAATACATGTATTCAAGCATGAAATATTAGAAAACATGATTTTCTAAATCGATGAATAGGAATATGCAAGTACCATAAAATCATCAAAATTTTATAAATTTCAAAATACTATCAAAATAGTGACTGAAACTTCAAATAAAAAATTATTTTCGCTCAAAAATCAATTTAAATAATCGGAATGGATGAAATTTCAATACTACACTGAAATCCACAAAAATACTATAAACTTATAACAATATCAATCAATACAATAAAGAAAAATAAATAATGCAAGACACCGAAATTCTTGAAATTCATTATATACCTAAAAATATTATGGGAATTCTTTTTTAAAAATGCTCTCAAATGGTTCAAAATATTTTAACTTTGATTCTTAACTATCGATCTGTAGAAAGCTGTATAAAATTTTATAATAATATCAGAAAATTTGAAAGTTATACTTAAAGTGAGAAAAAAAATAACAACAGTATCAGAAAAAACATCCCAACTACGATTACTCGAACATTACTAAAATTTAATTCTATCATATCAAATAAGTGCCTGAAAAAAATACGACCTTAAACCCAAAAAAATGTACAATTTTCCCATCCTGAAATTCGAAAAATTCATGATATATTCTCAAAATTTTCAAGAAATATATTTCCTGAAACAATCCCTCCCAACATTTTTTGCTTCACCCTCTACCTCTAACACTTAATAAATTTCAATTACATTGTTATCATCATTTGATAAACAAATCCAATTTCTGGCATACCAGAAATCTGTAAACAACGCAAATTTTTAGCTGATCGGAATTACACGCGGGAGGGAAGGTAATTGCGAATGTAGGGAGACGAAGTAATTACGTAGAATAATGAAACGTGGAGCGAGATTGCGCCGCGTGACGAGGCAGGGCGCGCGCGGTGCGCACATGGGCACCGGGAGCGCGCGCCTCGCGATAAAATTTCTTCCGAGACATAACATCGATTAATCCGGGCCGACGTCGCGCGTCTTGAATTTCCTCGCCGCGATACGGGCGTTAGATAAATTTGAGTTTACGCTATTAGAATTGCTTCGCGCGGCTAACGCTCGCGTTTATTATGGCTGTAAAAGAGTTACAATATCTCATGGTGATGCACGGTCGGCGTGGCTTTGTCATCCTGTAAAATACTGCGCGTGCTTGCATAATGCATTGTTCCTCGTGAATTAACCCCCTCGGGTTGAAATAAAGCTATATTCGAACGAGTCGGCGTATTTGAAACGGTGTTTTATTGTGGAAAATAGTATGGACTTCCTGAAAACGTAGTTTTTGTGAGACCTAAAACTTGTTCCTCACACTCAAAAACCTATTTGGTTCAGTTGAATAAATTTTTAGTTCGGAAAAAATTTTTCACTGAATAGTTGAAAAAATATTTTTAGAGCAAATTTTTGAAATCAATTTTCTTAAATTGAAAAGTATTTTCAACTTTAATAAAATTCGTAAAAGTCTAATAAAAGTCGTTTGTCTGAAATAAACATTTATTTAAGTGAACTAAATATTTATTTATCAAATAACAACCGAACTTTTTTTTGATCAAACCAAATTTATTTTTCAGTATTGTTAACATATTCATTTTATTTTCCTCTGTTTAATAAAAACTGAAAGGAAAAAATTTGTTTCCTGCGAATGATAAATACATACGACTGAAAATGAACGCACCATCTTTAAAAATAAAAACATTATTACGTACCTCTGAATACTTTTTCAAATAAACAACATACAGAATTTCGAAAGTGTTAGAAACCACGACCACAGCTTTAACATGGAATACGGAATATTTCATCACGGTCGTTTTGCGGTTCAATTGTTTTGCGATTAGGGCGTTGGTGATTAAATCATAGGGAAAGCGGTGATATGAAATTTCATACTTCGCGTCGTGTAGCATTTCAATTCTACTTGTCTTACCTACAGCTAATTCATGTTTTATTATATTTTTTTGATTATTCCGAGTTTCATAGTTCAGTTGACTTACACTCAATAACAAAATTAAATAAAACTTTAATTTTTCAGTTGATGCATATTTATATTCAACCATGCCTATTGAAATTTGAATGCAAAAAATGTTCTGCTACTGGTCATTTTTTGTCTTAAAGTTTTTGGATCCTAGTTTTGAGAATAAAAATTTATACTTTGTTGGTATGCAAGTGTAAATTTGTTTATTATTTCAAAATTTTCTTAGTTAAAAAATCAAACATTTTTTCCATGCAAAAACATTCCCTCACTACATATCCTGAAAAAGATACAAACAACAAGCTGTAACATTTCTTTTGAAAACTCCTCTGCAGCAAAAACTTATTCACCCTTTCCATTCATATAGGAAAAACTCGTCGAAATCTGAGAGCAATGTAATTCTAAATGAACGTTGTACTGCAATCCGCATGAAATGCTGCAGCGAAATCGTTGAAGCCGAGGAAAAAGCCGTTGCATGTAATGAGGCTAAGGCAAAACGCGGGGTTACGTTTGTTCGTAATCAATCATGCAAATATCGTTTGGTGCAAAATCTCCGAGTTCCATATGACAGCTGTGCTAATTCGCGATTTGGGCTAACTACTTTTTGCCACTTTCGTGATCACGCCGATTATTTATAAACAATTATTCATTCCATAACGATAGAAGCCTCAAATCAAATCAATTGCCAAGTAAACGCAAAAAAAAAGTTTTTTATTTAACTTATTACAATTTGATTCCAAAAAGACGTTAATTGTGTTAATTTCAATGATTATCTGGGAAATGACATTCTGGAAAATATTTGTTTTCGGTACTGTTCATAGAACATAAAAACGACAAATGAATTTCAGTAATTATGAGTTATATGGGAGAATAACGTTAGTGAATCGCGAAACATTAAAACACGCTGATAATTCGTCTTGAATTCAAAACGCGTAGGTATTCCAGTAATTCACAATTCACGCCAGTCACAAATGCTCGGCCCGATTTAGATCGTCACGATAATTTCGCGCTGAATTACACTCGTAAATATAAACAAAGCTCTCGTTGAGTGGAAACGAGGGCAGTTTTTGTTAGTTTGTTGTGATTGCCTACGATTAGAGAAACTTTCATGTATTCTCTACAACTGGAATATCATGATTCATGTACAATGTTTTTTATGAAGTGGTATAATATTTTCGAAATTTTATTATTTGTATGTTTTGTTTGCATATAATCACAATAAAAAAATTAATCAAAATAAAATTCGAAAATATACTTGGTAGTTTCAAAAAAATATAGAAATTTGTATAATGAATTTCATAAATAAAATTTATAAATTTTTTTCTCCAGGAATGTATAAAAATACAACACATTCGTTAAAATAAAATGAACGAAAATACAAGGAAATCTAAGAATATTTGAAAATGTTCCATTCATTATTTATTTTGTTTAGATCACTTATTTAGATTGATAATTTTTTTTTCTATGGCCTCAAATACAATTACTGAGAAATCTTTCGTCAAGTGCTAAGAGAAAATCTTGTAAAGAAAAAAAGGGAAATCCACTCAATCTAATTAAGGGACAATCTTGTTGAGCCCTTATCTTTTAACAGTCGCACATTGGATTATTTCACAAGTCGTTGTTGAGTTTCTATTTCAATTTTGATTCGACAAGTGATCGAATTCATGGGTAGGTATTCAATACACTTAAGCTTCAATAAAAGGCCTCAAAACAATCTTTAATGGTGTTGAAAAGAACTTGTATTATGAAATTGTCATAATATATTTTCAACGTGATTAAAGAACAAACTTAATTCACACAAAAACACAAAATGAGTTAATATTTTTCACTACTTACTTTTACTGCAGTAAAAAGTTAACAAAAATTTTAAAAATCAATGCTTTTGTCATGAATTTTTTATTAATGATTAATGCATGCATATTATGAAAACTATAAATTATGTTTGTATTTCGGAAAATAATTATAAAACGATAAAATCCAAGCCCTACTGATTATCATTGTCAATACCAACGTTCAACATATTTCTACAAAAGTTTCCATTTTTAGCTATCGGACCAATCGAAACTTTCGAATCCAACGCAAAAAGCTCATTTTCATTCAGTCCCTGTCCACCTTGGCGAGAGAAAATTGCCGTAATGGTCGGTTTTTCAAATTGCACGGAATATGAAAATTCGGATGAGTTTCCGTCGTTTTAATCAGAAACGAAAGCTTTTTCCAACTGTAGCAACGCGTATTTCACGGGTCGTGAAAAACCGCAACGAAATTACGTTGGAATCGAACAATCGAATCGAATTACTACAGAACTGCGTATGTACAATGCCAGGTAATCAGGTCATTGATCACGAACATTGACAAATCATGACGTGCTTATCGAGATTTTTTCGGTTTTCGACTTTTGCGATTTATCGCATTTTCCGCTCAACTGTTTTTGCGATTGCGTGACATAATACTTCATCATCATTGTTCATAATAACTGTCTCTTTACCCCTATTTCTTCACTCTCAAAGTGTAGAACGTTCCATTTTACTGAATCCAGCCGCTAATAAAATGCTATAATTAATTCGAACGAATTCCGTTTGATTCAGACAGTACCGCGAGTTTTAATGAATAAAACTGCGCC
Organism: Platygaster orseoliae; assembly: GCA_030522825.1. Taxonomy (NCBI): domain Eukaryota; kingdom Metazoa; phylum Arthropoda; class Insecta; order Hymenoptera; family Platygastridae; genus Platygaster; species Platygaster orseoliae. Next base: position 22,955 of record JAPYZL010123166.1, read on the forward strand.
TCATTTAGAGCATACCAGATCCGGTCGCGTTCATTGAAAGAACGAGATTTAAAAACGAAAGCTCGCAAAATGCTGAAAGTTCCAACGCCTGCTGCAGTGGTGACGTGCTAAAACGCATATTTTACATGATTCGTGTCACTTAGCGGTGCGAAACAAAAAGCAAATGATTCCCGTTGAATTTCGTACTTGGCCCCGCGCTCATTATCGTTCTTATCGCACTTTTTGCGCCACGAGCGCGTGACGCTATGGCGTAATGAACTTGGGGAGAGTTTACCCAGAAACGATTATCTTCGCGTGGCCGAAAAAAAGAATATATTTTCTCTTTTTACTATTTATTTTTTAGACTAGATGGGATATTGGTTATCGACATTTTTGGCTGCAGATGAGTGATATTCGTGTTTGCAGTGCTGTAGATTGATTTTAAACTTATATTTTTCTATGCATGAGTAGCTTTTTCTTAAAAACAGTCTTACAGAAGAATAATTCCAATAGAGTTGAGAACTGAGATCTTATTTTCATGGAAAATAATTAATAAATAATAAACAAAATATTTTTTAGACATTTAAGTTCATAAATTTTCGATAACTATTCCAAAAAAATTGTGAAAGCTCTATCTTTCAAATCAGTTAAAAAAGGAAAGAATTCATTATATAGCTTTTTTTGTTTTCTATTCATTAAAATAAATGTACAGTAATAAAATATTATTTACAATTGTTTTGTGTAAAATTTTGAGGGACGGATAAGGGATAAAAGACGATTCGAGAAAACCCAAATCACGCGTTTCGTTACTGGTTGAATCGATCTCGCGGAAATCTCATCACCCAAAGCCGTCGTTCATCTCTGACAGAGTGCGCTGTACCGCGGAATCCTTCGGGGGAACTTCCGGTCGTTATTTACGGCCGAGATCGTACGAACTTTGCGTAGTTTCGAATGGCGGCTCGAGCGAACGACGCAGAAATCGCAAATTGATCTTGGCGTTCCCAAACGAGACCCACGTCTTTATCGCGACCCACGCGTTTACCATCTCTCTCACTTTTTCTCGCTTCGTGAATTTTCAATTTTTCCACAAACTTCTCAGTGCAGATATGAATCAGGACAAAATATCAGAATTGTACAGAGTAAGTTTTCAACTGTGCACAGTGGCAAGTAGTTTGAGGAAATATGAATATTTTCCAAGCCGAAATTTGAGAGAAACAGGGGAACATAAGTTCGTAAAATATTGAAACACAATTATTTAAAATTCTAACCAAAAATGTTGAACCTTCTTTTTTTTATGTTTATAATAGTTTTGGATTTTAAAATGTCTTTGTTTCGTTTCATGTTATTTCGTTGAGGAGGTACTCTTATGTGACGGAAAATTTTCCAGGCAATTTATGAGAAATTAATTATAAAAACGTTTTCATTTTTTTTATCGTGGTTTACTTTTTTTAATTTATGAGGTCGTCGACTACAAAGTTAATGTATATTTGAGAAAAAATTTTCATCAGTGTCTCCTGTGCATCCTTGCGAAGAGAGGCTTTTCAAAAAAAGTATAGTTTGATGGTTCACACGATTTTGAAAATATTTCTGGAATAAAAAAAAATGCATTCTTTTTTTCAGTCTACAGTAGTATAATTATCGTCGAACTATTTTATAGATTTTCATAGCATTAATTTTCAAAATGATGTAACCTTAAAAACACTAAGTTTTGTTTCTTTCCTTTTTTTAAATAAAACTTTTTTTAAAAACTAACCATTGTTTATAAAGAGCTGAAACGTAGTCGAATAATATGCACACTATGATAGATTTAACAAAAATTAAAATTTATTTCACTCTAGTAGGGTTTTAAAAATTGTGTGAACTATTAATCCGGACTTTTTTCGGAAGGCCACTCTCCGGAATAATGCAACGGACGCACCAACAAAAATTTTTTTAAGAACATACATTAATTTTATAATTGGAGTTCTGAAAAGTAAAAAAAACAACTATTAAAAAAATTGAAATATTCCTTTGCAAAAAAATTTTTAAAAATCTCATTCTGAAAAGTCTGGAAATATACACAGAAATATAAAAAATAGTAACATATCTTGCGCATTGTGAAAAAACTGAAAAAATTAGAAAAATACTGAAAGAACAATAAATCGATATTTTTAACTGTGTTAAAAAAAGCAATCATTTTATATTGAAAATTAGTTATTTATATAATTTTTACGAAAAAAATATACATAATACATAATAATTATCAATACAAGAAATAATAATTATAATATCAATGAATTATTTATAAAAGTTAAACATGACAAACATAATATATACTTGTTATTTATAAAAATTATTATATAATTCTTAATTTAAAAAATAAGTAAATAATATAATTATATTTTGAATCACTTATACGAATCATATATGATTTGATATAATACAATATAATTTATACATTGAAATCTAGATGAAATTTTTTGTAATTTGTTTAGGAGTTCGTATCATATAAATCATATTTTTTTCAACCACGTTTTGATTTTAATATTACTAGAATTCAAGATATTGAATATAATTGAATATCATTAATAATTATTGTTAGAATTTTGATCAATACAATAATTGATATTCAAAATTTCATATTATATTTATCATACATAAGATCTATGCTTGAAAAAAATATTATATGATTTATAACTAATAAAAAAGTTATTGCTATATTTCATACATAATTTAATACAATCGAATATAATTTCGATATTGAATTCTACGTAACACCGTTTGTAATTTGCATATGAGTTCCTATCTGTCATTATTCTCAGTAATTAAATTTGATGTGTTTTTTTTTTTGTCAGAAGTAATCTTTGAGATGGTTTCCAATATAGAACAAAACGTTGGATTTGAAAAAATTTTTAGTTATTTCAAAAATCAGCTCAATTCATGTACTATGTAAAAGTGAACTTGTCTCCATGTCATCCTCGATTTCAACCCGAAGATAGAAAAAAGTCTCACGTCGCTTTCTCGTCCTCAGCGGCGCGTTACCGCCATGCTAGTAATTATTCAGAAACGTTTTAGAAGCTCGTTAGTTTGTTTTTTTTTCGTTACGCTGGCGTATAATTTCACATGAGAACGAGCACATTCACTCAGGTTCTGACGGCTTTCGTATCACGTTCATACTCGTTTTCTTGCATATGATTATCATCCGTGAACCTTTTTTTTCGCGCGAGCGCCTTTGACACTTGATGAAAGTGCTTCAGCAAACTAGTATTATATTCATAGTTTTTCTTGCCCGTGGGAGCTGCGGTCTTCGAATTAAAAAAATATTGTCTCGATATCGGGAATTCATAAAACGAGGAATAATCCCCTCTGTGATGCAAGTTGAGGGTGTAGGTTAAGTATGAATTCTTTATCGTGCGAGAAGGTCGCAGCGACCGCGGACACAAAAGATCCACGACGTTTCGGAACTTACGGCATGACGCTGTGGATTTGTTGAGTGGTGGAATTCATACCACTGAGGTTTGGTCGAGAAACTGGCGTGAATTTTTGATCAGAAACGTTTTAAGATAGTAAATTATTACTATTTATTTATTCTTTTTTAGTTGACATAACTCCCAACATCAGGCATTTTATGAATATTTTTTTTAACAGAAGTATCTGGAAAATTTTCTTTTGTATCTCTATTTTTTAATGACGAAAAATTGGTATGGACTCGAAAAATGTTTCATTCGTTTATTTATTGAAGGTATTTGATTTTGAAGTTTGTCCTTGTAATTCTCAATTTCATTAGAAATCGATATGAGTCAATATTGAGCAAATAAAGTAACATGATACGAACTTGAACAAACGCACTGAATGGAAGTTTAATTTCTCCTTTTTTTTTCTTTTTTGATGTAGTAAATAACTTTTAAATAAATTCAGGAAGCGTTTAAACCCCAAAACAAAGCAAGCCGTGTACCAAAACACCGGAAATTCATGCACTCTTTTATTTTAAACGGAAAATAATATTTTTCGCTTTAGTTATGATAGCGAATACCGTCTCTTGTTGAAAAAGAACACGAATTCACGGAACTCTGAAAAAAAGAAAATAAAAAAGAAAGGGAGACGGGAAAACAGATTTCGAGAGAGGATTTATCTCTTGGTATTTTACTCCGCGCTGTTTCTATTCTACAACGGAGTCATTAGAAGCGAGCCCCAAGTAGTATCGATGGCTCAATTTCCCTCGAGCCACGAGTAGAAACATACATACTCTTCTTGCTTCGGCGCGGGCATTCCGTTTTTTCCCCTGACTTAACGACTACCTCCCATCGCAGCGCGTTCTTGCTCGTCGTTCACGCCTTTCTGATCTCTTCCTCGTGAGTTTTCCGATGAATTCCGCCATTCGAATATTTAGACACTTTTCTAGCTTTAGGTTTTTCTCTTCCACAAAATTAAATGTACGCCCGAAGAACTCGAGGATCGACGAACAGACATTTTTTTATAGTAAAATAGTTTTTCTTCATAATTATTATACGTTTCTTATATTTTGAAACGAATGAGAAAATAAACGTTACTACGTGAAGCATGAGATAAATGAAATAGAAATAATAATGGAGTTTTGAAAAATGATATCACCAGAGGCGAGATCTCGAAATTCCGAATTTTCAGTAATATCAATTACTGCTGCATGCAGAAAAAAAAATTATACAAAATATTTTGATCTTTGCCATCGAATTCCAAAAAGCTGAATAACAATTCGTAATTCAAAATTTGGAACTTGAAAATTTCAAAAGAAGTACAGGGTGCGCCACCAAAATCCGGACAAAAAACCATTCAATATTCCCGCGATAATATGCTTCAGAAAGATATCGCTTTCAGTGTCTGA
>JAPYZL010123227.1:0-10136 GCA_030522825.1 Platygaster orseoliae
CGAGCGGGGATCGCGCCCGTCACGCAGGTTCTGGAAACTCCAACGTTGGTTGCAGCAGCTGTTGTAGTTGGTTGTTGTGAACGTTGCTGTTGCTCGTTGTTGTTACACTCGTTATTTGAATTCTTTAATATTTTAAACTGGCTTGTTCAATAATAATAAATAAAGACTGTTTTGATTTATTTAATGAAATTCGATTTTAATACAATGTTACAAAAGAAAGGTTAAACGTACGATTATGCTCAAAGTAAAAATCCACTATATTAATCCAATAATAGACTGCAATAATACTCCAATAATACTGCAATAATAACCCAATCATATCCGCAGTCCATTGTGCGGCACGATATTTAAGCACCAAAATTTTCCCGAGGAAGGAGAAGATGTGAGTGACCTGCGACATTAAAATCGCGATGTCGAAATCGATCGCGTTGGCAATTCATTATTTGCCATTATTCGAACTTGCATTTCTCGGATTGGGAAATGCAAGTTCTATTTAAAAAAGCTCGTCAAAAGTGCTGAGCGAAAAATACCAGGCGCGATTCAACAAAAAGGCTTCATAAGCATAATGTCGAATCAGCGTTTCGGTTAATTCGCGCCACACCTTTGAATTAATAAATTGTGAAATAGGTAACGCGTATCCGAGCGGAAGAATGCCGCTTGTCACAGGGGGTGAAAGTATATAGAATAAGGTACAATAAAACGCAAAAAAAAATTATCGATTTTTTCAAACTTCTCAACGGTAACACCCCCTTGAAATGATAATTCGAGAAAAAATTTGGTGTAGCCACCTGTCAAGCACGAGCGTACTAACTGATTTGTATAAAAATGAGTCAATGTTTTAGAATTTTGAAATTCTTGCGATCTCCGAAATTTTCAAATGTCCGACAACTTTTCAGATTTCCCTTATAAATTACAATTCTACAGTTTTTAAAATTGCTTGAATATTTGAATTTCGCAAAATTTAGTGAATTTTCAGAATGTCAGTCTTCTTGGAAATTTCAAAATTATAATAGTTCATGAGGTTCCTATAGAGTGAGAAAAATTTATGAAATTATGATTGAGTAACAAAATCTGCTAAAATGTTTCAAATAACGCAAATTTTGACAGTAATAATTGTAAGTTTTACAAAACATCTGAAGTCACAAATTCTCCAAATTTTAACATATTTACGATTTTTCTACGTTTTTTACATTTAGTGATTTCTGTAAATTCATATGGAAGACTCCAAATTCAAAAAATTCTCCAATTCACTGAATTTCAACTTTTTTCTTCGGAGAAGAAAAATTGTGGGTGGGGAGGAGGGCAGGGGGGGAATTTTCGAAACTGCCTAGGGACGCCAAATTCCTAAATCTGTCTCTGTTCGAAACTGATTTATTTTATTCGTTGATTTTATTCATTTTTTATGGTTTCTTCAGAGTTGGATTTTTAAATATTTTTTAATTCAATTTCTAATCGATTTCCAGGTTTAAAAGTAATGATTTCGCCGGTGTTCATTATTAATCGTGATAAATAATCAAGGGCGTAGGTAGAAAAAACTTTTGGGAGTTTATTGGAAAAAATATTTCCTTCGGGATTTTATAATTTTTAATCTTTGACTATCGGATTTCAAGAGTGCGATTTTTCGATTTTTTAGAATTTCAAAATTTTCCAATCATCTATTGAGGTTCAGAGTTAAACATTTTTCATTTTTAAAATCCAATTTTTCATTAACGTATTTTAATCATGGAAAAAGATTTTCATGATTTTCAAATTACTGAATGTCATACAATTTTTTTTTAAGTACTATTAGTATTTGTTATGTATTATTAGTATTCACAAAATTCAACTTTCTGGTATGTTTATCGATTTCTATGAGGGTTTTTAAAATTAGGTGCTTTAAAATTGTAATTTTAGAAAGTTCAAAAAAATTGTATGAATGTAGTTTTTGAGTGTTAAAAGATATTGAGCGTTTTTTTATTTTTTAGTGTCAAGAAATATTACAGAATTTTTTTAGATTTCTATACAAATTTCCAAAACTTGATGCTTTTGAATCGAAATTCTCTTAAACTTTCAATATTTTTTAGATTTTTTGTATTGTCAAATTTTTTATTATTCATAAAATGTTGTAACATTTTCTAGTAATATTATACATTTCTATTATAGTTACTTTTAGTATTTCTTAAGTGTTAAAATGATTCGAAAGGTTTTTTGGTATGTTTATGGATTTTTACCTAGAATTCTAGAATTCGAAGTTTTTTTAGATTCAAATTTTCATTAATTGTTTACTAGGTCGAAACAATTTTTCAACTTTTAATTTTCTTTATTGTCCTACTCAAACATTTACCATGAAAATTCCTGGATTTCCCGTATCAATTACATTTCTATAATTTTCGAAATTGCTTTAATATTTGAATTTCGCAAAATTTAATGAATTCTCAGAATGTCAGTCCTCTTGGAAATTTAAAAATTATAATAATTCATTGGGTTCCTTTAGAGTGGGAAAAATTTATAAAATTATGATAGAATAAAAAAATCTGCTAAAACGTACCAAAGAACGCGAATTTCGAAATTACTAAGTTTTACAAAACTTTTGAATGTCTAAAATCTCCAAATTTTGACATATTTATGATTTTTCTACGTTTTTCCAATTTTGTGATTTCTGTAAATTCATATAGATGACTCATAATTCATAAAATTTCTCCAATTCACTGAACTTCAAATTTTTTTCTTCATTTGTGGGGGGGGGGGGGATTTTGAAAGTGCTTAGGGGTGCTAAATTCTTTTGTAAATAATCATAGTAATGCTGATGTCCCTGTTTTAACAACTTGCAACGAACCATATTTTTTTCCAGAGCGAACCAGGAACTGACCTAATCGAGTGCAACGACGCCAATGATGGATTTTTGAATTCGTGTTTCGCCCAACTCAACGATTGTCTCTCCAGAAAAAATCCAGATTCCGTAAATCAAGTGAATATTCTCGTAAAAGAATTGCGCAGAATCACGATGTTGTGGGACGAACTTTGGCTGTCGACTCTTTGTCAACATCATTCTGACATTACGAGCAAATTCGTGCAGCTTGAAATCGAAGTCCAAAAGGTTCAAGATAACGCGTGGTTGACCAACGAGGAAAAGGAAAAATTGATTGTGGAGAAAAACAGGATTATTTTGAAACCTATTGTGTTCATTTTGGAAAATCTCGTTTCCGTCACGATTTCTGTGCCTGCTGAAACTCCGCATGAAAAAGCCTTCCAAGTGAGAATAAATTTCAGGAAAATATATAGTGATTGTAGAATTTTCTTGATGATTTCCCAGTTTTTCTCACTTTGACTGCCATAACTGGATTTTGATATTGTGAAATTTTTTCATGTTTCAGGCAAGATTCAGTTCTTCCATCAAAGACGTTATTGAAAAATTCGAAAACCCCAAAAATCCATCAAAACCACGAACGACTTTGGATTCTTTGAAACATCTGCAAACGAAATTGTCGCAACGAGTCAACAAACGTGGTGTTTACACTCTTCAAATGAGCGACATTAGCCCGGTTCTCGCGAATTTGAAAAATACTTGCATTGCCATGCCGGGTATTAATTTGGTTGACAACAAAGTCGTCACCGTCAAATCTGTGTATAACAACGTTCAAGTCTTGCCTACGAAAACAAAACCGAAAAAATTGGTCTTCCAAGGCTCCGATGGACGAATTTATACTTATTTGTTCAAGAGTCTCGAAGATCTTCATCTGGACGAGAGGATCATGCAGTTTTTGAGCACTTGCAATACGATGATGTCGAAGAATAACGATGGGTCAAAGAAAATTTACAGGTGAGAATATTTGTGGTTTTTTTGGGGTGTGTATGGATTTTGAACTTTTTGGGTGGAAAGAAATAGAAGTAGGAAATATGTGAGTTTCTGTGAAACTCTGAACTTGAAACAGTTTCAAAATTTGTTGAATTCTCAAAATCGTTTGGAAAATTTATGACATAACTGTAAAATATTAAAAAAACGATCTTATAATTTTGAAAACTAAAATTTTTGGAAAAATTGCTGCCAATTATATTTATTTTTTTGTTTATCCATCGATTCTTTTTCTCATTTTTCAGAGCACGCCATTACTCGGTGATACCTTTAGGTCCACGTTCAGGGCTCATCCAGTGGGTTGACGGCGTCACTCCTCTTTTTGCAATCTACAAAAGGTGGCAACAAAAAGATTGCGCAAACATCGGGAAGTCCTCAAATTCCACAGTTCTACGACCTTCCGACTTATTCTACAATAAACTCACTCCCCTGCTCAAAGAACGCGGAATCACTTTAGAAAACAGGAAAGAATGGCCACTTGCTGTTTTAAAACAAGTTTTAACCGAACTTATGAACGAGACGCCCAAAGATCTTTTAGCGAAGTGAGTATATAATTGATAAATTGATTATGGAGTTATAATTTTTTCCCTTAAATTCTTTCTTTAACTTTTATTTCATTCTTTTGGGTTTTATTAAGAATTTGGATGGGATTCAAAAATAAACTTTCACATTTTTAAATAAAAATTTAATTTAATTAAAATTAAATCAGCTAAAAATTAAAATTTTTTTAGTTCAAGTCAAACTTTAGAACGATTCTGGATTTCAGTCCAATATTTTGAAATTTTGCATTTTTAAGGTTTCTTGTAATTGATAAATTGATTATTGGATTAACACTTTTTCCCTCAAATTTTCTCTTCCAACTTTTCTTCAATTCTTTTAGGTTTTCTCCAGAATTAGAAAGGAATGACTTGAAAAATAAATATTTAGGTTTTTATTTTTATAGTTTTTTTTGTCAGTGAAGTCAAATTTAGAATGAATCGAGAATTCAAGTCAAATATTTTGGAATTCTTCATTTTTGAATGTTTTATAATTAATAAATTAATTATCAGATTTTCATTTTTTCCCTCAAATTTTCTCTTCCAAATTTTCTTGAATTTTTTTAAGGTTTTCTCGAGAATTTGAATGGTATTAAAAAAAATAAATCCTTAAATTTTTATTTCTATAGTTTTTTGTCAGTGAAGTCAGTGAAGAATTTAGAATGAGTCCAAAATTCGAGTCAAATGTTTTGAAATTTTACATTTTTGATATTTTGTAATTGCTAGATTGATCATAATATATATATTTTTTTTCCTTAAATTTTCTCTTCTAACTTCTCTTGAATTTTTTTAGGTTTTCTCAAGAATTCGAATGGCATGAAAAAATAAATCCTTGGATTTTCATTTATATAGTATTTTTCATGTCAAGTCAAATTTCAGAACGAATCCAGGATTTGAGTACAATGTTTCAAAGTTTAACATTTTCGGATTTTTTATATTTTTTTATTTTTTACTTTTATCAAATTTTCTCTTCCAAATTTTCTTGAATTTTTTCAGGTGTTCTCGAGAATTTGAATGGCATTAAAAATTAATCCTTAGATTTTCATTTGTACAGTTATTTTTTCAGTCAAGTCAAATTTAGAATGAATCTAAAACTCGAGTCAAACATTTTTAAATTCTTCATTTTTGAATTTATTAAAATTGATTAATTAACTGTAAAATTTTAATTTTTCCTTAAATTTCCTCTTCTAATTTTTTAAAATTCTTTTAGATTTTCTCGAGAATTTGAATGGCATTAAAAATAAATCCTGAGATTTTAATTTTTATAATTTTTTGTCAGTGAAGTCAAATTTAGAATGAATCTGGAATTCGAGTCAAATATTTTGAAATTCTTCATTTTTGAATTTATTGTAATTGATAAATTGACAATAAAATTTTCATTTTCCCTTAAATTTTATTTTTTAACTTTTCTTGAATTTTGTTCGGTTTTCTCGAGAATTTGAATGGTATAAAAAAAAATCCTTTGATTTTCATTTTTGTTTTTTTTTTAAGTGAAATCAAATTGAGAATGAATCCGTAATTCGAGTCAAACATTTGTAAATTCTTCATTTTTAAAATTTTCATTTTTTCTTAAATTTTCTCTTCTAATTTTTCTAAAATTCTTTTAGGTTTTCTCGAGAATTGGAATGGCATTAAAAAATAAATCCTTAGATTTTCAATTTTATAGTTTTTACGTCAGTGAAGTCAAATTTAGAATGAATCCAAAACTCGAGTTAAATGATTTGAAATTTTGAATTTTCGGATATTTTATACTTGCTAAATTGATTATGATATTTCTGTTTTTTTCCTTTAAATTTTCTCTTCCAACTTCTCCTAAATTATTGTACGTTTTCTCGAGAATTCGAATGGCATTAGAAAATGAATCCCTAGTTATTTATTTGTACAGTTTTTTTTGAAAGTAAAGTCAAATTTCCGAACGAATCCAGGATTTGAGTCCAATGTTTCAAAGTTCAGCATTTTTGGATGTTTTATAATAAAGAAAGAATTATCAGATTTTCATTTTTTCCCTCAAATTTATTCTTCCAAATTTTCTTGAATTTTGTTAGGTTTTCCCGAGAATTTGAATGGCATTAAAAAATAAATCCTTAGATTTTCATTTTTATAGTTTTTTTTTTTTCAGTGAAGTAAAATTTAGAATGAAATCTAGAATTAGAGTCAAACATTTTTAAATTCTTCATTTTTGAATTTATTATAATTGAAAAACTGAGTATCAAATTTTCATTTTCCCTTAAATTTTTTCTTCTAATTTTTATAAAATTCTTTTAGGTTTTCTCGAAACTTTGAATTACAATAAAAAATATATCCTAAGATTTTCATTTTTAAAGTTTTTTTTTCAGTGAAGCCAAATTTAGAATAAATCCAAAACTCGAGTTAAATGTTTTTAAATTTTGCATTTTTGGATATTTTATAATTGTTAGATTGATTATGATATTTCTGTTTTTTTTCCCTTAAATTTTCTCTTTTAACTTCTCTTGAATTTTTTTAAGTTTTCTCGAAAATTTGAATGGCATAGTAAAAAATAAATCCTTAGATTTCAATTCGTACAATTTTTTTAAGTCAAATTAAATTTCAAAACGAATCCAGGATTTGAGTCCAATGTTTCGAAGTTTAGCATTTTTGGATGTTTTATAATAAAGAAAGAATTATCAGATTTTCATTTTTTCCCTCAAATTTACTCTTCCGAATTTTCTTGAATTTTGCTAGGTTTTCTCGAGAATTTGAATGGCATTAAAAAATAAATCCTTAGATTTTCATTTTTATAGTTTTTTTTTCAGTGAAGTAAAATCAAGAATAAATCCAGAATTCGAGTTAAACATTTTGAAATTCTACAATTTTGAACTTATTGTAATTGAAAAATTGACTATTAAATTTTAATATTCCCTCAAATTTTCTCTTATAATTTTTATAAAATTTTTGTACGTTTTCTATAAAATTTGAATAGCATTAAAAAATAAATCCTTGGATTTTCATTTGTGCAGTATTTTTTAAATCAAGTCAAATTTAGAATAAATCCGAAGTTCGAGGCAAATGTTTTGAAATTTCACATTTTTGGATCTTTTACAATTAATAAATTGATTATCAAATTATTTTTTCCCTCAAACTTTCTCTTTCAACTTTTTTAAATTTTTTTAGATTTTCTGAAGAATTTAAATGGCATTCAAAAATGAATTTTTACATTTTCATTCATACAATTTTTTTTCATATTGTGAATCTAGAATTCGAGTCAAATGTTTTAAAATATTACATTTTTGGATTTTATTTGATGGAACTATTGTCAATAAAGAAAAAAAAATTTTTTTTTCGCGTTAAAGGGAAATTTGGTGCAACAGTATAAATTCTGGAAGTTGGTGGCAAGCGACGAAAAATTATTCGTGCTCTGTAGCTGTGATGTCCATCATTGGTTACATCATTGGACTCGGTGATCGACACTTGGACAACGTTCTGGTGAATTTGAACACTGGACAAGTTGTTCACATCGATTACAACGTTTGCTTTGAAAAAGGAAAAACTCTCAGAGTTCCGGAAAAAGTTCCTTTCAGAATGACGCCGAATATAATTACCGCTCTTGGAGTCACTGGAGTCGAGGTAAGTTTTTTATAAAGCTAAGAATCGCGGTTTTTGTTATGAATTTTTGAGGGTGCGTTGTACACAAAAATGAATTTTTTTGGAATCATCAAAAAATCTTGATATTAAACGGATCAAAAATTTCAAAGAATTTCCCAATACTGAAAATAAATTTGTTGAAAACAATGTGGAAAAAATTGTATAATCATCATAAATATTGAAAAATTTCTTAGGAACTCGTTCAAATTTTAGCGAGCCTTCAGAAATTCGACAATTAATTAATTTCGAGTAAAGTTAAAAGAAATTTGATTTAAAGAAACGTTAGTACAAATTATGCAATTATGTGTTTTTTTTTTTCAGGGAATTTTCAGATTAGCTTGCGAAAATACTCTAAGAGTGATGCGTAGAGGCCGAGAAACTTTGTTGACGCTTTTAGAAGCTTTTGTTTATGATCCTTTAATTGATTGGCGTGCTGGAGCAGAGAACACCATAGAAACCTATGGAGTTTGTCAATCAAGAACAAATCGATCAATTGGCTTTGACAGGAGAGAACTCGAGCTCGAAATGACACATGCCATGTTTGCTGTCAGGATGAAGGAAATGAGGACGGAATGGCTGTCAAACAGGTAAGGACATTTCAGTCATGTTCTATAGTTTCCTAAAGTTTTTGAAGACTTGATTATCAGTGGTTGAAAATGAGACTCTAAAAAATGATTTTTCAATAAAGATTTGCAAAAAAATGAAATCTAACACGTGATGAATAATTTCAGAGACGAGCTTGTAAAAATTCTACCACTTTTGCGTCATCATTTGAATTGCTGGATCGAAACAACTCAATCGACTCAACAATGCCAAGATTTGATTCAAGACAGACATCAACAATTGGCTCTGATAAAAGAGGCCCAAGCAATGGGACGAAATCATAATTTTTATTCGGTGATCAAACGTTATCAGACTCACAAACGAGCGAAAGAAGCTCACGAAAATGCGAAAATTGGGCTTCAAGAAAAAATTGAGGAGTGCCAAAAACACATCAGCATGCACAATGTATGTATAAAAATTTTTATATCAATTTCTTAAACAGTCTTTTTTTGATAACTCCCAAATTTTTCCAGATGGCGCTGTCGGCGATCAGAGGCCCCCAAATCAACCAATGGATCGTCGAGTCCACGAACCAACAGGCCAATCAGCGCGAGGATCACATGGTCTTCGAATTGGTTAAAGAATTTTTGCAGAACGCTGGCCAGGGTCAAATGGTCGTGCAATGCGAGCAATCAGAGAACGAAGTAACTCAACTCGCGATTCAGGAGTCGATACTGATCAAAGGCTGTCTCGAACTTCTGAATCAGTATTCCCAAATTTATTCTTTGTACCCTTTGAGCGTCAAGGCGCGTCATCGCTCGATCGTGCATCAGGCTTGGGCGAAAAATTTGCTGGTCAGTGGAACAGCGGACGATTGCCGCAACGTGCTCACCGCTTTGGAGGACAATTTGACGACTCCCCAACAGCACATCGTGTCTTATTCTTATCAAATGCAGACCAATCTAGCAAGGGCCAACGAGAAATTCAAAAAGGCTTACGATAGGGTGGTTTCCGAGGGGCTGCTGGAGTCTTCGAACAGGTAAGAAAAGGAGAATGGGATACGAATAAGTTCCGAAATTAGGCCTGTTCGATATCCTAACGATTATCGATATATCGATATTTCTGAAACCAAATATCGATAGATATCGTCTTTTCTTGGACGATAAACGAAAATATCGAAATTTGAAATATTAACGAAAATAACGACGAAAAATTTGAATAGTTAACATGTATAGAGATGGTTTATCGTTATCAATAAGAATGTTGTATTCAAAGCAGGGGAACGTTATAAAAAAAAATTCGTTGATAGAAATATTTTCATAGCAGCGGTTATTTCAAGTTCAAATATTTCATACGTCTACGCTGTTTAAAGAGAAATTCCATGACCATGGAGTTCAACAATTTTTCTTGCAAGTGCTGAAAAAGATATTTGGAATAGTTATATGTGAATGACAGAGATTCCAGATCACATTTGTTGCAATTAAACATAATAAATGATGGATTTTTTTGGTGAATTAATAATTGTATTTTTCCCATGCATCCGTAAAAAAGGCCACTTTATTTCTATGGAATGCGGGAACAAAAGCCCCTTTTTGGGGTACTCGGAAATCAGCGAGAAATAT
>JAPYZL010123280.1:0-21151 GCA_030522825.1 Platygaster orseoliae
TAAGTTTGCGGTGGTAAATACGTCAAAATCCTCCGTGACAATTATTCTTCCTTCATATATGTGTTTTTTTTCTTTTCTTACCTCGTATCAGTGATTTATGAATATTTCCCTAGGGAAGAATGATTTATTCGTGAGTACCCTAAAAAGTGGATTTTGTTCCCGCATTCCATGTAAAAAAGTGGCCTTTTTTGTGGATGCATGGGAAAAAAACTTTTTATTGTATACTCACGATAATCAATGCAATTTCGAACATTTATTAAACTTCAAGTTTTTTTTCCAAAGTGAATTCTTACTGTTGAACTCAAGCAAAAATTTTCATGATTGAATGTTCATGAAGTTTACAACGTTGACAAATCACACGAAAATTTTTCAGAGATTTACCAAAAATAACGTGAAACCTTGAAAAAACAAATTCGACGAAGCCCCTAACAAGGTATTTTCTAAAAATTCAATAATACAAAAATTCTGAGAATTTTGATTCAAATTCTGAAATTTTAATTATAAAGTTGAAAAGGCTAATTCAAATTCTGAAATTGAAATTCTGAATTCAAAAATTTTAATTCAAATGCTGAAATTTGAACTTTAAATTAAAAAACTCTTTTTCAAATTCTGAAATTTGAATTCTAAATTCAAAAACTGTTTTTCAAATCTGAAATTTGAATTCTTAATTCAAAAATTCTGGTTTCAATTCTAAAATTTCAATTCTAGATACTACAAAAATTTTGATTCAAATCCTAAATTCGAAAATTCACTAAAAGAAAGAAAAAATTGAAAGAATTCACTGTGAAAATCTACTGAATTCTGAAAATTCTGATTCATATTCTTAAATTTGAATAATGAGTTCCAGAATTCACTAAATTCAGTGAAAAAATTCAAGAATTAATGAATTCTGACAATTCTGATTCCAATTCTGAAATTTGAATTTTAAATTCAGAAATTTTTGTTCAAATTTTGAAATTTGAATCCTAAATTCAAAAACTATGATTCAAATTCTGAAATTTCAATTCTAGATTTCAAAATTTTGATTCAAATTGTAAATTCGAAAATTCACTGAAAAAAATTATGTACTAGTGATTTTGATTCTTATAAAAAATAGCAAAATTCTAATAACAATTAGAAATTTCTTATAAGAATTCTATTTCTTATAAGGTCGACCTTAAAAATTCAAATAAGAAAAAAACTTTTTATAAAAACCAGTGAAACTTTTGTGAAAATCTTCAAGCTTTGAATAAGAAAATATTTATGCTTTGTACATTTCTTATGAACTGGAATATTTATGAAAAAAAGTTTTTGTAAATATTTCCACAAGAAATAAAATTTAATGAAAAAAGTTTTTATTACTAGAATATTAAAAGTTCGAACTTTTTTTAAAACGACGAATTTCATGGTCGATGATTTAATGAATTTTTTTTTCAACGATTTTTAGGGTCTTCGCTGAATTCACTTTTTTGAATTTTTAAATTATTGATGGTAAATCTCAGAAAAGAAATTCTCATGTGATTTTTTTACGTTGTAAACTTTGTTAACATTATGATTGAACCTTTTGACGTAAAATTGCATAGAATTTCAAGAAAATGACGCATTCAAATGAGTGTAAAAATGGTACTTTATGGCTAGAAAAAATCGTAGTTCCAAACAGCAAATTTTTATTATTAAATTAAAGATTGACACTTTATGTTATTAATTAAACTACTTCTTCAGAGAAAAAAATTCATGAAAAATTATATCGCGATTTCGAAATTTTTACGTTAAATAAGTTTTTTTTAAATAAAAATCACGACAGCAAAAAAGTTGTTCAAAAAAAAAAAGTTTTTAACGTGTGGTAATTGAATTCAAATTAATTAAAACATGAATCTTCTTAACGATTTGAGATAAAATGACCTTATTTCTTAAATATTGAGATATTCCCTTAAAGGCATGTTTTTCCTTAAATTACACATACGAGTACGTTGATGATTAACAATCTCAATTACACGCTTGAGCTTTATGAAAAAATCGCACTCGTAACGCGTTCGAAAAAAATAAAACACTCGATGTGAGAATGTAGCTACCACGCGCTTCACGTCCACGAAACACTTTCGATAAACTGCAAGCGATCGAATTACACGCATTGCCAAATTACACGTTACGTAGAGCCGAATACGCTCATGGGCGATAAAGCAAGAAATAAGAGTAAAAGCCATACGCACCGACGAGTCTTATTACTTTCGTGATCAATGCGCGCCGCGGGTTTTCGGCTTCGCCTCATTTACCCAGCGCCAATCAACTTGAAATCGCTACCAAAAAAGAGTAACGACTATTTTGTTCGCGGAGGTGTTCGCAATTTTTCTTTATGCAAATCACGAATCTTTTATATTTAACTTCCGTTTTGATCGTTTTCAAAAAGGTTTTTGTTATTTGAATGAAGGATGATACATTTTAAATGGAAATCTTATCTTAGTTATATGGAAGTCATATCTTACACCTTTTTTTTTTAATTTTTTGTTTTTATTTGTTATATGAAATGTATCAAAGCAAAGACAAACCACATGGTTAAAAAAATCTACGGGTAAAAAAAGTCGTGGAAAAGGGGAAATGGCGCGGGTCGGGTAATTGAAAGTCGGAAGAGCGCGGCGTCTTGGACACGAAAGGTGTCAAGAGGCGGCGGCGGGGGTTAAGAAGAGCTCGACGAAGGCGGCGGGGGGGGGGAGGCTTGAAAGAAGGGGTTGTGGCGATGCTCACTTGTTGCTCGTAATTGCCAAGTAATTGGCCCCGTACCCCCGACCGTATAAAGTTTGCTTCATTGTCTTTAATAACGTCATGACCTGCGCTAATTGTCTTACGTTTCATTCGTCGTCCCTACCGAGCCAACATC
Organism: Platygaster orseoliae; assembly: GCA_030522825.1. NCBI lineage: Eukaryota > Metazoa > Arthropoda > Insecta > Hymenoptera > Platygastridae > Platygaster > Platygaster orseoliae. The sequence continues at coordinate 2,855 of JAPYZL010123280.1, forward strand.
GTGTACGAAGAAGCTCATTAATAAAGACGCGATAAATCGTAATTTTTTCATATTGTCTTAACTTTTCGAGCCTATCACGAAACTGATAATTTTGTTTGAAAATATCTCGACGTGATTGAAATTATGATATTGTAGATTTGGTGGTAGGTAAGGAAGGGGGGGGGGTGAGAATTTAGTGACGAATAAATTTGAATAAAATCAATGTTGCTTCTTCACTTAATAAATTGCAATTTTGTTTTTAATAAACATGTGGCACATGAAATATCAACTCATGCATTTTCAAAAGAAAATTGATAAATATTAAAAACTTTGACTTTAGTTGCAACACATGTAAATGTAGTTAAAGAAATTCCTCATATTTTCATGGTCGTTTCAACCATGCAATTCTCTGATTTTCATCAAGATGGTTCAATATTTTACTACAGATGTACAGAAAAATGCGAGTTGGAGCTACAGCATTTTCCAAAGCATAGGTCACTTGTTTGCTTTTAGGGCCCTTCACTTTTTCATTCTCAGTGCACGTAAAGAACATCACTTTTTTACTAGGAAATGAAAAAGTTGTAAAAAATGCACAATGCTTGGCATAATAATGAATCCGCAAACGTACCGTAGTCGTTCCTCTTACCCATACCGTTATAATCGGCCGTCAATCCTTCCCTGCTTTTAAACTGAGACAATCCCGTAAGGATAAACCGTTTACAGTTGTTCGCATCTCTTCGGAAATCATGTTTTTAAACATTTCTTTTGTCTATTCAAATTTTTAAAGATGAAACCTTACTTTGAGGAAGTTATTGATGAGTTGCGCTATCGGTATTTGTCGATCAATTTTTTGTCACTGTCCACTTATGATTTTGGTAGTTCATGGTTTCTTGTACTAATGAAAATGGTTATGAAATTTTTAATTTATCCACTTCAAAATGAAAATATAGAACTTGAAATAAACTAAGAATATAGTGATTCTTTTGTAATGAAAAACTAATATACTAATTTTTACATAGAAAGTAGAAAATGTGTAAGGCGCTCTTCAAATATCGGTGCTATAAATATCAGCCAGAAAAATTAAATAATTATCGAAAATTTTAAAAAAGTACTACACCAACGAACAACAATGCACGAAATTGGTGAAATTGTATTTAATACAGAACAATCAGTTCGATTACGAATTCATATTCATATATGATCCATTATTTCATAATTTATTATTACATATAATACATGAAAATTTCCCTTTCCAAATTCAATTTTGAATTTTTTTACTGTCGTTAGATTAAAAATTCGTAATTTTAGCATTCTAAATTGATTGGCTGTTCGTTATTCGTTGAGATCAAGAAATGTGTACCCAAAAACCGATTTGGTTCACTTAAATAAATTTTTGGTTCATACCAACAAATTTTATTAGTCTATAACACATGTTATATAAGTCAAACAAATTTACGTTTCTGCTAACTTGAACTCGTTTGTTCGAAACAAAAATATTTTACAGTAAAAAAAAATATGTTTGCCTCAAGTATAAATTAATCTAATTAAACTAAATATTTGGTCAGTTATATTTATATGGCTAAATGTGCTATAATGTATGAAAAATAAAAAAAAATATTGTAGATTTTCCTAGGATATAGTAATTTTTCCAATATTTATAGTACAAGTTACTAGGTTTTTTTCTCAGTGTACTTCACTTATTTGTAGAAATTTATAATTTAAATTCGGGAATGGAAACTCATGTTTTAATTTTTTCTAAATCAGTCTTTTAGGTAAATTGAAAACTCGAATGATTATCACGTAATATGAAAATCACGGATTCTAATATGAAGCTTCCATTACGGACTTTGTATCTTTCCGTTAAAGACGATTTTTACTTTAATTTTTTTAAGTTTCCTATATTCTGATATTATATTCATAAACTTATAAATCATTATAAAAAACGACAATTTTTCTCAATCATTGCTTCATGTTCAATTTGGATAGTTTTAGAAGTTTGACAGATTTTAACAATTACGAATAATTTTTAACAGCTTTCAAGTGAACTTCATCAACCATTACAGGGTTATATATTAAATAATTCAGAATTTTCATAAACTTTTCTTCTGCAAAAACTGTTTAGAATCTGGAAAAACTATTATCAATTGTTAAAATGTAACTGTAACATATTTTACGAAATTTTCAAAAAGTAGCAAAACTTTTAAAAACTGTTATATGCTGCAATTGTATAGAGACTGTTAAAAATTCTCAAAAATATTGAAACTCATATAAATGTTTTTAACTTGACGATAGAAACTATAACAAGACTGTTACTTTTTATTTTAGTTTTAATACTTTTTACTAAAAAATGGAGTAATGGGAGATCGAGATAAAATACAGTAAATTTTACTATATAGAGTATTGTATTATTCCAAATATTCATATTATAGTTATAGGCATATACTACAGCAGTTGTAGCTGTATGTTCTACTTCTGAAAAAATGTAATTTACGAAAGTAAAAAATACAGTATGTTTAGAATTTTTTTCTGTATATCAACTTATAATTACGATGTTTGACGTTTTACTATACTGCATGGTAGAAATAAATATATTAATAGCTAAATGTGCTTTGATATATAAAATATAAAAATTATATTATAGATTTTTCTAGAATATAGGGTACAACTGGGTTAAATCGCCACGGGGTTAAACAACCAATTACGTCTCATTTTTTTAATAAAGTTGAATCGAATGACCGTCGTTACAACATTGGCGATTATGGAAAGGTAAAAAAAAAGATTCTAAAGAAATTTTCCGAGAAAAAAAAACCAAGACACGGCAGCCAAAGACGATACTCGTCGCTCCAAAAGAGTTCGTCCAAGAGAAGTAGTATACCTACGTTTAGGAAAGTGACGTCAATGATTAAGGGGAGAGCCTCCTATAGATTGGGGTTTACGTGCCTCAAATTTGTACGTGGATTGAAAAAAAACTATCCATCTGAGATATTTAAATTTTCAAACAATTATTCTTCTTTATTTATTCTAATTACAAAAATAGTATATTACGTGACAATACAATATCGTACGCGACCCATGTCGCGTACGATATTTTTCACAATAAGAACATCGAAAATACGGCGGCATTCGTAATCCGCGCAACGTGACAAAAACAGTTGAATGCAGGTGAGCGGGTGCGAAAGTACTTTCGCCCCTAGAGTTTGCAATAAGAGGCTTGGAAACTCTAGGGTTCGCTGTTTTCTTTATGTTGCTCGGACTACGAAAGCCGCCATTTTCGTTGTTCGAATTGTGAAAAAAATTTTTTTGGAAAATCTTGCTTCGATCTCGAGATATGGGCTGCCAAAGTTGACCGTGCATTTTTCACTGGCGTGTACGATAGCCTCAAAACTTCTCAACCGATTCTAATGATTTTTATATCAAATTCAAGTGCATTAAATTTTCCATGGAATGACGTTGTTTGAATTGGAAAAAAATTTTTTTTATAACAATTTTCATCAACAATATAGGAAAAAAAATTGATTTTTTACAAAAGTCGTGTTAAAAAAGAAAAAAAATTTTTTGTTATAAAACAAAAACGTCATTCCATTAAGGACTTAATAATAACCAAATATTGTCGAACATTTTGGTTCTAGAATCATTTTTGGGGGCTCCAGAGTGCACGCCGTTTGCCTCTCCAAAAAATGCACGGTCAATTTTGGTAGTCCGTATCTCGAGATCGAAGCAAGGTTTTCCGAAAAAAAATTATTTTGTAATTAGAATAAATAAAGAAGAATAATTGTTCAAAAATTCAAATATCTTAGATGGACAGTTTTTTTTAATCCACGGAAAAATTTGAGGCGCGAAAACCCCAATCTATAGGAGGCTCTCCCCTTAATGAAGGTCCAGAGAAATTTTTTCAATTTGATTTTGTTCTTCTGTAACTATTTGTAAAATTCTGATGAAATAAAACTCTTAAAATAAAAATGTTTGTCGATTTCAATAAGAAAAGAACGTTCGGCTATTTCACCCCACCCGGCGGGGTAAAACAACCATTTTACACTTTTTGTTCAAATGCAAATAACTGATAAACAATGCGAATTTGAAAACAAATTTTTTTTCTTATGAGTTTTGCAGTTAAGGGTTCAACGAACCAAAAACAATTGAAATTTTCATATTATTATCATAAACAAAGTTTTTACAGAGTGACAGGCACAAAAATGGTTGTATAACCCCGTTCTCCCTTAAAAATTTTTCCAATATTTCTAGTACAAATTGCTATGTTTTTTCCGCAGTGTGGCTATTTTGCGAAATATCTTGTTTTTGTTTTATTTTTTGTTTTTAGTAACTCGTTTTAGGATTTCTTGTGACCTCGAAGTCACGAAGAAATGCGTCTCCGGCGCGGTTACCAATTAGTGGATGCCGGGGAAACATTTCCGTGTAAGAGGCCATTTTGCGTTGACATTTAAAGAGCCGGGCTCTCGCTGACAAACGAAAATTGGCGATTTTCATTCCGCGACTGCCCTCGGCGTGAGGTTAATTTCATGATTAGCCTCGTTACGCGTGCTAATTGCACCCTTATGACAAAGCGACACTGCGCGATGCTTTTCTTGAGTAATTGACGAGACAGCGCGGAAACATTCCTCCCCCTCCCTTTTTGAATGTAACTCTTCAAGTTGATACTATTAGTTTTAAAATTTATGCATTTTCAAAATGATGAGATTATTTCATTTCACATCGTTTAGGAAATTGGGGTTGGTCCTATTTTTGTGTGTGGTAATTTTATAATTGTACCTCGATCGAAATTGTACACGGAGAAAAATGGTTTGGTTACAGCAACCATTAATCGACACATCGAGTGATGATTGCAGCAACAAAAAGCCACGACGAAATCATAAAATATATATTTCAAGTGCAATGCTCCAAAAGCATTGACCACACATTTTTTGTCCGAACGCGCTGTACTAAAAAAGCACGTCGAATTCCTAGCCCCGAAGAACTCTGAAAGCACAGCGTTCACGTGCATGCTTTTATAGTCGAAGTTTTTCTCATGTGCTGAAGCTCGTTTCGAGCGTAATCAGCCTTGCAACGCGTTGCAACGAAGAAAGTCCATGCGTGACGCCCGTTATTAACGACGCGTAAATCTCGAGAGCCGTGCTCTAACATGGAAAAAAATCCGTCGACGTTGACTGTCGCCAAGGTGGTCGAGGGCACGGTGCTTTTGCGCCAATCGCAACCTCGCGGAAATGACGTTCTCAGCCATTCGAGCCTTTTTCAAGCAAGATCGTGGGTATGTTCAAATGTTCAAGTGCACGAGAAAAGCGTTAAAACAAAACGGTTCAGGTTTCTTTCGCTTCGCTAATTAATTTGCGACAAGTTTCGGAAAACGAGGAGTCGTTATGAAAGTAATGTAAATACTTGAATAAGTACAGTGGTCTTTAATGATAGTTATCAAATTTTTTTTGTGCTTTAAGTATTATAGGTAAAACTTTGAGTAGTCATATGGAATTCAATGTGGACGAAGTGCAACAATATCTAGACGCCAATGGGTATATAAGAAGATAAAATGCTTAATTTTCGAAGTATTCAGGCATTTTAGTCACATTTTTATTAGGGGTGTGCAGTATAGAGAAAATTTACGGGTCGGGATGGGTCGGGAAATTTGAAATGGGATCGGGATGGATCTCGAGTTCTTCGGGAAATCCCGAAAAAAACGAAATATCCCGAAAAATCTAGGGAATCTTTGGAAAGTTGGGACAGTTTGAGTAATCACGAGAATTTTTAGAATCCCAAAAGTTTTGAGAATTTTGAAGTGTTTGGGAATCTAGAGAATCCAGGAATTTCGGGAAATCCCTAAAATGTCAGGAAATCCTATATGTCGGGAAATCCGGAAAAAATCGAGAAATCCCGAAAAATCGAAGGAATCTTTGAAAGTTCGAAAAATTTGATTCATCGCGAGAATTTCAAAAATCCAGAAAGTTTCGAGAATCTTGAAGTGTTTGGAAATCTAGAGAATCCAGGAATTTCGGGAAATCCCGAAAAATTTAGGGAATCTTTGAAAAGTTCGGAAAATTTGAGTAATCACGAGAATTTCAAAAATCCCAAAAATGTCAAGAATTTTGAGATGTTTGGGAATCTAGAGAATCCAATATGAATTCGGGAAATCCCGAAAATGTTGGGAAATCCTGCAAAAATCGAGGAATCCCGAAAAATCTAGAGAATCTTTGAAAATTTCGGAAAATTTGAGTAATCGCGAAAATTATAAGAATCCCGAAATTTTCAAGAATTTTGAGATGTTTTTTGGGAGTCGAGAATCCAGGAATTTCGGGAAATCCCGAAAAAACCGTGAAATCCCGAAAAATCTAGCGAATCTTTGAGAAGTTCTGAAAATTTGAGTAATCACGAGAATTTCAAGAATCCAGAAAATTTCGAAAATCTTGAGATGTTTTGGAATCTAGAGAATCCAAGAATTTCGGGAAATCACGAAAATGTCGGGAAATCCCGAAAAATGTAGGAAAACTTTGGAAATTTCGGAAAATGTGAGTAATTACGAGAATTTCAATAATCCCGAAAATTTCAAAAATCTTGAGATGTTTGGGAATCTAGAAAATCCAATATAATTTCGGGAAATCCCGAAAATATCAGGAAATCCCGAAAATATCAAGAAATCCCGAAAAATCTTGGAAATCTTCGAAAACTTCCGGAAATGTGAGTAATCAGTAGAATTTCAAGAATCCCGAAAATTTCAAGAATCTTAAGATGTTTGGTAGCCTAGACTCTAGAGAATCCAGGAATTTCGGGAAATCCCGAAAAATCTAGGGAATCTTTGAAAAGTTTGCAAAATGTGAGTAATCACAAGAATCTTGAGAAAGTTGGGAATCTAGAGAATCCAGGAATCCCGAAAAATCTAGTAATTCCGATAACTCATGAACTAAAGAAATATTGGAATTGTATAGTACTTGAATATCTATTAGTACAAAAAGTCGAGAATCGATAAATGCTGATGAATTGAATATTTTGAAACCTCAGAGTGATATCGTTCACTCTGGAAACTAAAGTTCATGTATATCAGTGTCATTGAAAATGTGTAGTGCTTAAAATTCAGATACTCATAAGGGTAAGCTTAATCATAGAAAATCATAAAGATCGTCGTGTTTCAAGACGATCTTTATAGTTTTCATTAAGTAAACCTTGAACACAAGGTTTTATTCCTGACTTTCTAGTGAAAAGTAATTGTCCGGGAAATATTTCGACAAGGAAATCGAAAGTGCGAGTCATATAAGTATCGATTTATTCTACATATCTAATACTCACGATGCAACCGAAATTTTAAATGACATAAAAAATTCTAGTCGTCGCCCAGAGAATACAAGTTGATAGTGATTCAGAGATTTTTTCAAAATATTTGTGAAATTAACAACTTGACGGACATAAAATGTAATAATCTTACAGATTTTAATTTTTTTGAATGAAAAAACTTAAAGATAAAATGAGGATCAGGATTTTTGAAAATTTACAGATTTTTCGAAGAAACAACTACTGAAAAATTTACGAATCACAAGAATTTGGCACGTAATAATTTGTCATTAATGCTGAAAAATTCAGGAAACTTGAAATGTCCGGAAAATTCCGAAAATATCGAATCATTCGTTTTTTGTTCCATGCGTTAAAATATGATAAATAATAAGTTAAATTAGCCTAATAAAACTTTTTGACTACCAATTGAATAATCTTTAATTCTCCATTTTATTTTGAGTATCTTAATTTCGAACAATTGATTCTTAAAAAATATTTATTGGTACTTTACCTGTAACGAAAACTGTTAAAGAGTAAAAAAAACTGGAGTATCCACTCTTAGTAAGAAACATTGATGATGAATATGATTTCTCGTTTAGGATTTTCAATAATTTCAATGCTCGTGATTCCTCACCAAGTTACGACATTCATGTCATGAGCTACCCTTGAGCATCCAGGTATATACAGATATGAGGGGTGAAAACAGTGGTAAGAGGGGAAGGTTAGAATAGTTACCACTGCAGGTTATATTCGTACACTCTCACTCAAAACTCAATTTCACGGGGAGTGCTTCTGCCTGACTGAATTCATCTGTTATACGTTGAGTTTTGCGAAATTGATATAGAGATTAAGATGAAAAGAATCATAGTTAAAAAAGAAATTGTTGAATAATATTTTAGTGGTTACTAAGTAAATATATACAAAGAATTAGGTGACATTTTTCAATATTTTTAATTGCGTGTTCAATGTATGTGATTATCAGAGTTAATTAAAATATGCTCATGCATATTTCGGCCTTTTTTTAATGTGCATGTTTATTTTTAAACTTTAAGCTAGTTCATTCATACTTTCTCCATTTTTTGAAAAAAAGTTGGAATTATTAGCGAATTTCGTCAGGAATCATGAATATTTTGTTCATTTCGTTGAGACAGTTGAAACGCGATATATAGGGTGTACCAAAATCTCCGTACCAAAAAGAAATCCAATATTCCTTTTTAAATTTCAAGTCGAAAAGTCCTTTGCCATTTTTCGAAATTCGCAAAAATGACGGAGTTATTCAAGTTATTCAAGTTTGAAATTCAAACAATAAATTCACTTTTTTAACAAGTGGGGATAAAAACCATGGACTAGACTTTACCCAAATTTTCTTCATATTTTTCCGAGTCGAAAAGTCCTTTGCCACTTTTCACATAACTCAAAACCAAAAAAGATATTCAAGTTTTAAATCTGAGAAATTTGATTGGTTGAAACTTCAAACTCGAGTATCCTTTTTGATTTTGAGTTTTGCGAAAAGTGGCAAAGGACTTTTCGACTCAGAAAAATATGAAAAAAATTTGAATAAATTTTGGTACATTTTTTTTTATCCCAACTTAACAAAGCTTAAAATCCCTGAATTCAGGAATGATATAATTCTCCTGAGTGTATTTGTACGAGTTTCTTACTAGAGTTTTTTCGTGCATAGTACAAGTTTTTGAGAAACGCGAGATTTCTTCGTTCGCGTCGTTTTTGTTCAGGAGAAAAAATTCAATGCAACAAAATTTTCGGAAGAATTTTTTTTTTTTCGAATATTGGAAAAAAAAGTTTTTGGATAACGTGGTGTTCGGAAAATTTTTTCGGAAAAATGATCTTTCGGAATAATGAATTCGGAAAAATGACCGGTAACCCTAACCTATCGGCGAAACTTAATGACATTCATTTCAATGAGATAATCAAATAATACAATTTTCGAATTTTTCAAAATCACAAAAAACGCATGATTTTTTGTTTTCCGATTGTATGCATATTACATGATTTTCATGTATTCAAGAATCATACTTTTATTAACTTAATTCAGATAAATTTTATCAAATTTCATCTATGGATTCAGTAAGCGTAAACTGCAAAGTGAAAAGATAAAATGTCAAGAATTTCAAAAATGTAATTTTTCGAAAAAAGGAATTCAACACTCAAAACAGCTGCCATTTTAAAATGAACATAGATATTCATCTGAATTTATCCAAATTCTCTTTGATTCAAGACATACGAATTTTATAAAAAAATTTATTTATACAGGATGTACCAAAATTATCGTATCAAAAAGACATCCAATATTGCTTTTTTAATTTCAAGTCGAAATTTCCTTTACCACTTTTTACAAAATTCAAAATTTAAAAAAGTTATTAAAGTTTGAAATTTAAACAATATATGCGCTTCCTCGACGAGTGAGGATAAAAACAACGGACCAAAATTTTCCTGAATTTTCTTCATATTTTTCTGAGTCGAAAAGTCCTTTACTACTTTTCGCAAAACTCAAAATCAAAAATGATATTCGAGTTAGACGTTCTAACCAATCAGATTTCTCACATTTCAAACTCGAATATCTTTTTTCTTTTTGAGTTTTTTAAAAAGTGGCAAAGGACTTTTCGACTCAGAAAAATATGAAGAAAATTCAGGAAAATTTCGGTCCGTGGTTTTCATCCCCACTCCTTGTAAGAACTAATTTATTGTTTAAATTTGAAACTTGAACAAATTTTTTTAATTCGAGTTTTGTAAAAAGTAGTAAAGGAACTTTCTACTCGAAATTCAAAAACCAATATCAATTTTGTTTTCGATACGGGGATTTTGGTACACCTTGTATTGGATCACTGTAAGAAATTTGCATTATGGAAAAATGTGCATCTTTACATAGAAGTAGGGAATCCAAACTTTTGATCAGTAGCGTACACGGGAAAAACAATATGGTCGTCACAACCTCATTAGTGGTTATGTCTACACCATGAAAATAGTTGAAGCTAACGTTACTATTTATGAGGTTGTGACAACCATATTGTTTTTCCCGTGTAAATCTAGTTCGATATTTTACATTGTTCAAAATTCGAGTCAGAAAGTGGGAAAAGTCGAAGGAAAATGGGCGAGCCCTGGAAAGTTATGAATGGTTGACCACTTTTGAGCGACTCTGTACCGCAAGTACCACCAGGCCCGGGGGGTGGAGATTAGAACGAGATGGAGCTGCGGCGGGCGTTTTTCAAATAATTACATCAGGCGGTGGTGGCGCTGGTTTCTATGGCGACCGCGGTACCTTCGCATCCTCAGTTGTCCCTAGTTGTTCCCCTCACACTCCCGACACTCCAACATCGAACGAGTCCTAAAGGGTTCCAACATCCCACATTTTCATCCTCGCTCTTTCTCTTCCTTTGCGTTCGCTCATTTGCCAATAATACAACGCCAGTGTAACTATTCAACAGCGCAATCAATCTTTATTTCCAATTTACAAAGTAGCGCCCAGCGAGAATCACGAATACTTTCACGATGACATATTTATGAAAAACGAAGACAAGGTCTTTTTCCTACACGAATCATTTTGTGCTGTAAAGTTTGTGAAATTCATAATATTTACTTTTGTTTAATGGTTTTTTTTATTTTGAAAAAAATGAAGGATTTAAAATTGTAGGGAATAAAAATGACGTATAAACATTGGCAATGCGAAATATTTTTTATGCACTTCTAACCTCAAAGTTTTACATTTGGACGGGCTTTGAGACTAGAATTGCATAAAATACTGTATGCGACTTAGTGCAAGTGTCTCATTTCATTTTGCGAAGACGATTCAAACCCTCGGCTTCGCCAAATTCGACCTTTGCACTACGTTACATAAAGTACTATTACCATAGAATTTTGTTGGGTTTTCACGATTATTTGTTTGCCATACTATATGAACAATTATTATGTTTAAATAGTCTTATTATTTATTTATTTGAGACTAACGGTCAGAGGTTTTGAAAAATTTGAAAACAATGTGGAGTCTAGGGGCAAAGCCCCCCGTATATGGTGAAATTTAGTTCACTTAAAAAAAAAAAATAAATGAATCATTTTTTATTCATTATTTTACTGTTATACTCATTATTAAAATCGAGTTTATTGAAATAAAGAGACTAATTTTGTATAAAAAATAAAATATAAAAATCGTTATATATTTTAGGTATAACGAGTATAGGCTCAAATGATTGATATTCTATTAGTTGAAAAAATATACTCGCACTTATCAAAGATAATATACTTCAACGAAGTGGAAAAATACAAGTTTTTTGTGATTTAAGCGTGGGTAAAGCGATTACTTTTCTTTCGGAGATAGGCAAGAGGTTTTTACTTCAATGACAAAAGTTTACGAACTCGCGAATCGCGAATGTGTCCATTTCCGAGAGCGTATGAGCTGTTTCTAGATAACGGCTATCTGGAGTGATAGAGGAATTAGGTTAAAACGATTTCAAAACAATCGCCAGAATATTGCTGCTCTTCAAAAAATGTTGCATTATTTTGCAACTTCAAATGTCGGTATTTGGTAAATCTTGCAAACCAAGTACATCCACGTTGAAAATCTCTTCAAATGGAAATAATTAATTGCTACATTGCGAGTGGTTTTTTCGGCTCTTGACTTTTAATTATTGCAATTATCTGATGTCAATTGATGTATCTAGTAGGGATGTTCGATACCGCATTGTGTCCTTTTCTCGCTTATTATAGCTGTCGTTTAGCGAGAGAGAGAAGCCAATAGTATCAAACATCCCTAGTATCTAGAGTGCCATTACTTAGCTTGTGCTAATTTGACGCTGTAATTGAAAAGTTCAAGTTTCAGTTAGCTGTACTGTGGGTGATTAGATTTGACGCAAAATAACAATGTAGACTATGGCATTTGTTCGTAAATATAATTTTCTGCAACGGTTTCATAAATTATGAACTTAAAAGACGACAAAAAGGGAATTGAATGATCCCACTTTCAAATTACAAGTCGTTGAATTTCAGTGAATGGACGAAAAAGAAGAAATTGAAGAAAGGTGATTCATTAAAAGAAAATTTTTTTTAGAAGGAAGGGAAGAGGAAGGTAGTGAGTTCATGGGAGGTAAAACGGGTGTTTTTTAATTTTCATGAATGCTTTGTGTTCTCACTGCAGATAGTGATTATTATAGTCTGAGTTTTTTATGACATATCAAATGGTACATTATGGAACGTAGTGCAAGGGTCGAATTTGGCGAAGACGAGGGTTCAGGCCCGAGGCAAAGCCGAGGGTTTGAATCGTCTTCGCAAAATGAGACACTTGCACTAAGAGGTTAGAAGTGCATAAAGTAAATTATTCATTATTTAGATAAATTCAGAGTTGGAAAGCAATTACATTTTGCTCATTTTCACATCGCGAACAAACTATCTTCATTTAGTCGCAGAACCGTAAAAATTGGTATACCTATGTATTTTTACCTCTACTTTTTGGAATTACAACCAAAATGTTCCGATTACGAGTGGATTACACCTTGATTACAGAAGAAACTGTTTTTAATTACAAATTTGTAACTAAAAACAGGTTTTTCTGTAATCAAGGTGTAATCCACTCGTAATCGGTACATTTTGGCTGTAATTCCGAAGAGTAGAGGTAAAAATGCGTAGGTATACCAATTTTTACGGTTCTGCAACTAAATGAAGATAGTTTTTTTGCGATGTGAAAATGAGCAAAATGTAATTGGCTTCCAACTCTGGATAAATTTATGGATGATATTCGGATTCACATATCGAGATATTGTAAGAAAACTATGAAAGTACCCGTAGTTTGTATTATACGATTTCATTTTTGATAAACTTGTAGTGACTTCAATTTTCTGAGCATTAAATTGATTCTACTGCTAAAGCTGAATTCGGAAATATCAGTTCAGGAATGGATTACAGAAAAAAAATCAAAAGTTTTAAAGCTTTGACCTTAAAAATATTATTAATTTTAATTTAGTGAAATTTTTCATTACAATATGTATGTGTTCTTCGATTATGAAAAATGCACTTAATTTTATTTCTAGAATTAGTAGCTGGTTAGGTTAGGTTAGATTGGGTTATTTTTTATTTCTGAGCGTTAGACAATTTTTTTTCTTTGAAGACTCAAGAAGGACATGTGAAATATTGAAAAATTGACGATTTCGTCATTCGTAATTGTTAATTTTTTTGGCATAATTGCAAACTTACACATAAGAGAAATTATTAATTATTGATCAAGTTTATTTTTGTTGCAATATTTTTCTCTCCTTTGGTTTTCAACTCTTTTAATCAGTTATTTTGTACCAGTCACTAGTTGATCCATCGTTTTCAAATTTTCAATTTTATTTCCTCAAAATTTAGTTGCCAAATGTGCATGTGTGAATAGTAACCAAATCACATTCTTGACCAAAGACATATTTCTTAACTGTTAGCAAGTGATATATTTGGCTTAAATACAGATTTTTTTATGTTTATCAAATCACATTCTTGACCAAAGACAGATTTCTCAACTGTTAACAAATAATGCATTTGAAGCAACACAACGGCTCAAATAAGTATAGCTTCTTTGACCAAAAACTTTTTTGCTTGTATCCAAATATGAGGTTTGTTAACTATAAACGGATCTTGTTTAATAGGAATAAATGTTTCTCTCAATATAGAAAGAATTTCGAATATCTTTCAATCTCGTGAATTGTTTATTTTTTCCAAATATTTCAAAGAACACTCGAATGTAAAACATTGCGCACAAAATGAATAAACAAGAACCTGAGAAACCGATGTCTTACGCGTTCGACTTGGTCTAACCCCGACGCGGTGCGGGTCAAGCAGGACTTGAGAGGTGGAGTGAGGTCAGTTCGTGACCCGACCACCTGTGGAAGCAGCCAGCGGTAGTATCAACTCCTTGTTTGCGTCTACGTCGCGCTCGTATCACGCATGCGAGTATCGCAAAGCTTCCGGGTATAGTGATGACGAAATTCACGGTGAAATCAGATTGGCATTCCACACGGAAAAAAAGCTCTCGTACTCTTAAAGCACGTTTCTCTTCTACAAAAATGTAACAACAAAATCATCTGCGACTTGTGATTGTTTTTTCGTTGTAAACCAGCATTTTAGCCGGCGACAGGTATGTCGATATAACCGGGCCCCGTCGAGGAATTCAAGGTGGAGGTGATTTACCTGCTTGATTCCGAGGTTAGGCCGCCACCTTTGAATGACCCTGGACTCCTCCGTCTCTCGTTATCATTTATTCCGCTCCTCGGCTTTTTTATTCGTCAAAAAAAGAAAATAAAACACTACAAGTACTCCGGGTTGCTAAATAATTTTGCTCTTATTCGCTTACTCGTATTTAAAGCTGTAATTATCGAGGGAACATCGCTCAAATGTACAATCATAAAATAAAGTGCATTTCGAAATCACATGTTTCAAAAATGTATCAACTTCATCAGCTTTGTAATATGGAAACTATGATTAGGATTTGAATATTTCAGGGTATCTTGAAGTTGAGAAACTACAACAGCTACTGTCTTTAGGAGCGATTATGTTAGAAAAATATCACTCCCTAAAAACAGTAAAAATGTAAAATTTTGGTGTTTAGTTTCAAGAATTTACTCATTTTTCAACAAAAAGTCGCGAATTTCCAACATTTAAAATAATCAATCACTGAGTCTTTGTAAAAATAAATTCATTATGCTAATCTGACGCCATTCAGAAAATGCTCTTAGCATTACAACAAGTTTCCCACACAATTTTTTAAAAACAAAGACGTCGATAATACAAAAAAATCAATGATATTAGTTGTACTTCAATGTAGACATTGCATTCATTTGCGGTTTGGGAATTTGTTCTTTCATAATTACATTGTGGCAGCTACTGCAAGACGTGTTGCTCTTGCGTGTGACACGCACGGCATTTACGTAACATAGGCATCGCTATGTTCGGCGTGTTCAAGAAAATACGAAAAACAAAAGTAACTGATGTTCTTGACTTTAGTTACCTCAGAAGAAAAACTTTTCTCATGAATAGCGAAAGACAAAATCAATTAAAAATTTATATCGAAGCCTAATTATATTAGAAATTAGAATTATCAATTATCAATTATCGATAATTACAACTGAAAATTATTTTGTTCTGAATTATTATCAAATATTGACCGTCAGTTTTTGATGAATTTCCAAATATTCTTGAAAATATTTTACAACTTTCAATTTCTCATGCTATCATTAATGTGATAGAATGAGAAATGTAGCGAAAAATAACGCTGCAGGCGACAACGTTTCATCAAGTCCTTAAAATTTCGCCCCGTCAAAACCTTATAAACGCTCCTATGAATAATTCAAAGGAATCGGTAAACTTGACAATTTGGTCGAAGCCAAGTACAGATTATCAACTCAGTGTACACCTGATGCCCCGAAACTACCAAGTAATATCTACAAACAGGGATCGATCCGTTGACCCAGGAAACTATGAAGTAGATCATCAGAACTTGCAAGATCGACGTCGGCAATATATGTCACGCCCGGAAACTTGGCCGAATCCCCTTATCTCCCGTGGGCCCGAGAGCACCCTATTTTCCTTTGAATTTACATATTTTCAAACTTTTTCTACTCTTTGAACGGTGATAAGGTTACACTGTGTAAACTGCTTAAAAATAGGAGCGTAGCAAGAAAAATTGTATTTTATTTTTGGGGTTCAGAACTTGAAACCTCAACCCAAATCGAAATTTCATCTTGAATTTCAATTTATTTCACAGTCAGTATTCGCAATTTGCAGGTGTTGAAAACCATTGATTTCGACTATTTTTGCGATAAAAGAATCAATTTTTTTTCTTTTCCTTTTCTTATTGTAAAACATTTTAAGAATGTTGTGTCAAATTTTCAAGTCAAGAGGATTCAGTGTGAGTTAAAAAAATTAATTGTTTCTTTCGTTTTTATAGAGCAGAAACTTAAAACGCGTTTTTCTCGAAAGCACGTTTTTGAAGTACGTGGATATCGTCATTTAAAAACTACTTCACTGATTCTTTTCAAATTTTATACATATTTTCTGCATATAAAATATCGAACCCCAACGTTTCTCTCTTTTTTTTTTACTTTGGGGAGATTTTACAGCTACTAAATGGCGGATTTTTTCGTGAAAAATCGTAATTTTGATTTATAACAACCACCAAAATTTCAAAAAATTTTTAAAAATGTTTATAAAAGTGTAGGGGTCTAGAAAAACATCTACTATAATATGTTGCTTAGATTTTTTGACTTCAGATAATTCTGCGCTGAGATACAGTGTCCACCGCAAACCATGATTTCTAAAAGACGTCTTCGAAAATGCTCCTTCACCGGCTTTTTTCTCAATATTTTTCTACGAAAAATTACAAAATGTTGTTTGAATAATGTTTTGTAAAATGCAAAAAATTAAAATATATTTTCTTGAACGATGTCTCTAAAAAAAATTCGTATTATTAGTGTTTTTTTTATCCGTTAGACCCTACCTACCCTTTCATTTCATCTTTACATCGTGTTCTTCAATTTTGTTATATGTATATTTAATATACACCTAAATAAATGTTGTAGCGTTATTTCAAAACGAGTTTGAGTTTAACACACGACTTTTTGTTACAATTTTGTTGATTTACAATTTATTATTTTCACTTAGTTAAATTTTTACCCATAATTCCTTTTTCTGTATTTATTTCTCAGTTTTTTCATTTATTTTACCAAGCAGTTAATTGGATCAAAAATTGTCATCTACAAATTTATGAATGAGAAACACTGAATTTAAATGGTGAGAAAACAAATCTTCATTTTTTAAACGAATCTCTAGGAATACAGTCAATTGAATAATGTGTTACAAAATACGCAAAATTTTCAAAATTCTTCTATCTAAAATATAAAAGTTCAAAATTTTTCTGATCTTGAAATTATAAATTTCTGATTAATTGCATATTTATTGTTATATCATTTAATTATTATCTTTTTTACTTTGATTTTGTAAAAAATTCAATTCAAATAATCGCTATAAAAATATTAACATTGAAGATTAGAAACGATTTATTTTTGATTAAGAGCTGTCCATTAATTACGTAAAAGAATTTATCCAAAAATTTGACCCCCCTCCCCCTACCTCATGTAAGGATACCGTAAGATTTTTGAACCCCCCCCCCCCGCTTCCCCCCAGATATTACGTAAGGTTTTTTAAAAAAATTTTCATCGAATACATCAACCTGCAGGTTGTTTTAATACTGATACTTTTTATTCAGTACAATGTGATGCATGTCGTAGTTCAAATATGTATCTTTAGTATGACATCACAATCAATCACATTTGGGTAAATCAAAAATTATATATATTTTTCGTAAGAACATTTTATGGAAATACTTTTACGATTGCACTTAATCGTCAGTCCACTCATTTTTCAGCCAATCACTGAAGGAATCAATTGTAGGAAAAGATGGACTGTCGTTTGTTTTTTCGATAAAATTTGTTGTCTCTGAATCTGCTATGAAGTCGCCATTTTCAGTCCATTCAACTACATCGTTATCGGTGGCATCTTTAAAAACACACAAAGTTTCATATTTCCTTTTGCTCAAGATTCTCAAACATTTACTATCTTTAAATCGCAAATTGTGTTTCAAAATTTTAACATGCAAATTCGCTGCTTTCTTCGATGCGAAGTACAAGCCACAGTCTTTGCAGATTCTTCCATCAAGTTGAGTCTGCACTGTTGTATAAAAATAATCATGCGGCATTTTACTGTATTTCAAATGTGGAGTAGAAATTTTCAGACTCAACCTTTGGAAGAGAGGCAGAAATTTTGTTTCGGAAATGTTCGTTGGAGGAGGGACTGTCAGATGACCATTTTGTTGCGTTAGTGGAAAAGGTGGAGGAAGAAACCCTTCAGGATGAAATTTTCTGAGATCGCTCCTCGGTATTTTACAACAACTGATGTCGTTGCATTTAATGATCTGTGGAAAGGAACAACGAATGTAAAATATGAGTTGGTTTACAATTTTTCCTGTTTTTTGCAAATGGCCAGTAGCTTTCACCTGTAAAAAGTATTGACTTTCTC
>JAPYZL010123282.1:0-10911 GCA_030522825.1 Platygaster orseoliae
TGTCAACGACCTCCGTAATAGATGGAGCACTATAATAAGTACTAATGGTGATTATATTGTAAATTGAAAATGAACTTTAATAAAGAAAATAAAAACAATCAAATGTCTATCGATTTCTCTACGAACTTTTCCGACAACCTGATATATCGACAACCCTACTAGTCAGCTAGAGATGAGGGCTCGTCAGCGAGTCTCTACCCTCTAGCACCGCGGAGCTATATTAACAAAAAATATCTGAAATGTCACGCGACCAAAAAAGTTTTTCCCTATTTTCACCTTCGTGAGAACTTTCTAGTATTCTGATTTTCTGATTTGACAGTTTCATCAGTGCATATGTAATGTTATTTTTTTGAATCTACAGAGTGATACAATCAGAATCTTTAAGACGACTCGGAAGCTACTGTAGTGCAAGAGAGATGCATAAAATGGAAAGTAAATGAGAGGATTGAGAGGAAAGATGACGAAAAGAGAATGTCTTTCGAGTCATCTTAAGGCGATGAGGAAGCTATTCTCATTGTGTCTCTCTTCCTCTCATCCAGTTACCGTTCTCTCTGTCTCTGTTGCATTACAGTAGGTTCCGCATACATCGTGAAGGTCTGGTCACATCGCCTCCACGCTCTCCCACCATGTTCCCCCTTGTAGCTCTTACTCGCTCGAACAAAGTTGTTCTTTCGCTCGCTCGCAAGATTCCCGGACGTGTGAGACGAGCCAAAAATTCGAGTAACTAATGAGCCGCAAAATCTGGCTACATATTGTTTTTTCAGCAAGACAAAGAAGAAAACGAAAATGTGTGTAAATGGAAGTAATTTCTATTTGGCAGATGACATTTTTTTATTCATTTCTTTAGGCTTTATATGAAATGAAAATTTTTCATGGAATCAAAGATTTTTGCTGGCTATAAAAAAAGTTGTTCAAGTCAAGTAGTCGAGAAAAAACCATAGCCTGATAATGCTAAGGAATTGTATACATTATTTTTACAAAGACAGTTACCCCAAAAAAATACATTTTGAATGTGAAGGTCAGCCGTCGCTTGTGAGGTGTCTCACCAATAAAAAAGTAGTTATCGGTGGGGATGAAGGAAAATCGCAAATAAAATACATGAGAGTGAATATTTATCGCAACAGTAGATTAAAAATTAGTGATATCAAATTGAGCGTCGCTTTTTATTGAAATAAATGACATTCAAAAAATATTCAAAAATACACGAGAGTAAATATTAATCGCAACAGTAGATTTAAAATAAGTGATATCAAAGGGGGCGTTGCTGTTAAGCAAATTGATCATGAAACAGTAATTTATCAACTCTACTTTGCCTTCAAATGTAATAACTAAAATGCCATGCAAAAAAAACGTGCCACATTTCAGTCTTGATGGGTTGAAAAGCGCGCGACGGTCCACTTGATGTCATTTTATATGTTTCAAAAAGTGTTTTTAGGCATTTATTTGTCACGGGCCGCAGTATTGTCGCGCTAAACGTATCGTGGCATATGATCGAGAAATATGCCTTTTATACCTTTCACGTATGTAGACATTGCTATACTGCAATAAGCTAGTTCTCAACTCGCGTTTTTACCATAGTCGATAATATGAATTGTAGATACAGATTTCGTAAATAATATTTTTCACATTTCAGTAATATGCACTGTTAGTTACTATTTGTTGTTGCCAGTAGCGCCAGAAAAAAATTTTTTTGGGGAAAAAAAATTAAAAAAATAAAAATAAACATTTTTGGAGTAGTCGTTTCCCCCCCCCCCCTCGGTTTCGGCGCCAGTGGTTATAGTCTTTGTTGTAAATAAGAGAAATCGTAAGTTGATGAAAAGTTCATCGTTATTTGATTTCAAAGGTACAAGAAAAAAAAATTAATTTATGATTAGCAGTACTGTATCTATGTATGTTTTTCTCTTTTTTCCATCAAAGCGGACCGTCGCGCGCTTTTCTACCCATCAAGACTGAAATGTGGCAAGTTTTTTTTGGATGGCATTTTAGTTATTACGGTTATTACATTTGAAGGCAAAGTAGAGTTGATAAATTACGGTTTCATGATCAATTTGCTAAACAACGACGCTCCCTTTGATATCACTAATTTTAAATCTACTGTTGCGATAAATATTTACTCTCGTGTATTTTTAAATATTTTTTGAATGTCATTTATTTCAATTTGCAATAAATATTCACTCTCATGTATTTTATTTGCAATTTTCCTTCATCCCTAGCTATATCACTACTTTTTTATTGGTGAGAAACCTTACAAGCGACGGCCGACCTTCACATTTGAAATGTATTTTTTTGGGGAGGGGATATCATACGTTTTCATTGCGATCGTTTTACTTCCATTATAATATTGTTTGTAATATCCAAATTCATATATGTTGATGTGTATAAAAATTTTTTTATCGATCCAACATTATAGATTGTAATTGATATTTTTTTATATTTTTACCACAACAATAATTGAGAGCCTATAGATCTTTATTTTTTTAAATGGAGTTGAAAGGTCAAAGTCGATTTCTAAGTAATATCAGAATTGTTCTTTGTTTACTGCATGAAATTATGATAATTACCTTTTATTTTGAATTTATTTTTGATATCAGAAAATATTCCTGGAAATTTTTTTTGTATTACTTACCATTTTTGTGAAAAATCTTTAAATGAATCGCACTAGCCTTCATTTATAATTTCCAAATTAATATATGTTGATGTGCATGAAAATTTTTTTATTGATCCAACATTATAGATTGTAATTGATATTTTTTTTGTTCTTACCTGAACAATAATTTAGAGCCTCGATATTTATTTTGTTCAAATTCAGCTGAAACGTCAAAGTTGATTTAAAATGGATATCGAAATTGTAATTTCTTTACTTCATGAAATTACGATGATTACTTTTTCTTTTATTTTGTATACATTTTTTTGACATCAGAAAATAATCCTGGAGATTTTTTTTGTATTACTTACCATTTTTGTGGAAATTTTTTGAATGAATCGCACTGGCCTTCATTTATAATATCCAAATTAGTATTCATTTGAGTTGTATGACACATTTTTTGTTTATCCGACATTATATAGATTGTAATTGATATTTTTTTTAATTTTCAACTGAAAAATGTTTTAGTGCCCGGAGTTTAATTTTTTCAAATGGAGTTCAGACGCCAAAGTTGATTTCAAAGTAATGTCAAAATCGTTCTTTAATTGTTTCATTATAAAATTATGTTGAATTTTTCAATTTCTGATATATATTTTCGGGTCGAGAAAAAGATACACGGAGTACAATTATTACAATGCAGTTACGATATTGACATTTCTTGTATATTAAGAGCATAAATAATAAACACAAGTATGAATGAATAATAGTGTCAGTTTCAATTTTTAAAATAAATCATAATAATGTACAATAATAATCATAACCAATTTTTTATTAAACCTCGGTAGCTCAATAAAATTTTTCGAATTCAGTCACGAATTTCGTAGCACTCGCGCACATACAACTTTTCAATACCGGCAATAACTAGTAGCAGAAATAATTTTCCGAGTTATCCCTTTTTCTATTCCCGCACATCAATTTCCGCACACTTTTCACATCTAGCATGGTATTTTCATTCAAAATTAATAATAAACAAACACCTTGTTTTTTGTCATTGAAAAGTTGTCAAACATTGTCAAAATAAAGGCATTCAATGATTTTCACGATCATACCATGTTAACTCGTGTAAACGCGGGAGCTAGAAAAAGTGAAATCCGCCATGTTGGATGGAGAAAAAACCTTAAAAGTTACGGCACGCAGCGACACGGGGGGCTGGGGGGCAGGGTCAGCTGTGAGCTGAAAGTATAATTATAATAATCGCCATGGAGGGGTGGAACGTTGGAAGAATGTGAAAGTTTAACGATCGCCAGCTCGTCTGTAAGTGCGAGAGAGACACAGATACAGGTGCGCGTAAAGAGGCGCGAGTCGGACGGAGAAAGGAGAAGATTATTTGCGTGTATACTCCCCGGATGGTTTCGTCGAGCTCGCTCGTTTTTTTTTTTTTTAGCGACGGCACGATCACCGTCCGGCGATCGTAATATATTTTTTTCAAAACAAAAAAGTACACTTTTTTCACCCTCAAGCGCGGACTCGGAGTGCTCTGTTTTCACTGACCCAAAAAATAGTACTTCTTCGCGCTTTGGGAACAAAACAGTCTCCTTTTTTGCCCTTTTTTAAAAAAATATAGTACGTGCCACGGGTGTCGTATATCTTTCACTCGGTATTTACGTTGTAGCTTCGTCAGTGAAATCCCGTTTTTGAAACGACTCGACATTAATTTTTTTATTCTTCGTGAACCATTAGGAATGCGGCTTTGCAGCACCTTCGTGACACACTCGGAAAAAAAAATTAACAACTCGTCATTTCAAATGTGACGGAAGTTCACCGACTCAGCAACAACGTAAACACCTCGAGAAAGATAACTTTGAGACCTTAGACAAGTAATGTACTATTTGCCGCGCTGATTACTTCTGCCATCATTCGGAAATAATGTATTTATAAATAGGTATAGTTTTAAAATACTTTAACGGAAATATAAAACTTTCAATAAAATTTGTCATTAAAATTTAAGTTTGATTCTTGAAAGTAACCATGAAACTCTTATAGATTGAAAAGTAAGAGTTGGTTAGTAACAATTGATAGAATATTTACAAAAAAGTATCCAGATCCTCCAAAAAAACATTTACAACGTAAATTTGGGAAGTGAGAGCTCCAGCCTGATACTATTACCACAAACAAAAGCAAATCTTTCGCATGCGCTCAGTAAGGGCTAAACTTTACTAGAGTGATTTATGTTATAAGGTTATACATGAAAAGGTTATTCATACAGGTAAATGTGAACTTGAGCCTTTCCAGTCACTCACCTGCCCGGTTTTTTTTTCGAAAAATCATTATTTTCGAACCTTGAATTGCTAATGTTTATTCATAATTTTTCTTACATTGCCAAAGTCAAATTAATTGCTATTCAGAAGTTGTCGGAGCTATGAAGTGTTACATTAATAATATACTCTATTTGAAATTAATAGCAATGGAAATGATATTGTATTCTTGAATACTAATAAACAGAAGCAACGGAAGGAAATTGGTTGTGCTTCTAAATTGTTTGAAATTTATCATAGCAATATATAATAGTAGTTGAACTCGCAGCTATTGGCCATAGGCAAAATGAATATTGAGATGACAGTTCCAAATTATTCGTTGAAAATAATGATTGTAAAAAAAATTTTTTCATTCTTCACTACGATTACTGAAAAAAGAGAATAGCAATTAGAAGGCACTTTCTAATGTCTTATTAAGAATATGGTAGTGACGATAACATTGTCAAATCATAATCATAACAAGTACGAATAGAAACGGAGTGGAGTTTCTGGAATAGTAAAGAACTCTACAAACCATGCCGACGTCGGCTTTTGAGTGGTCATTTGAGTCGTCACTTAAAGCTGCATATTTTTATGTTAGTCGCCTTTGAGTGTTTTTCAAGATTACTAATATATCGTTGTGATCAAATTTTTTACGAATGAAACCGTTTTCAAGCTTTGGAGACCTATTTTAATTTTGACGATTCGTCATAACGTCTACATAGACGACTCCGTCATTTACGTCGGCAATTGAGTCGTGACCGCCGACAAACCATCCCGGCATCGTCATTTGAGTCGTCATTTGAGTCGTCACTCAAAAATTTGTATTTTTATGATAAATTGATTTTTAAAGTGTTTTTAAAAAACACTAATTTAACGTAGATTTCAGATTATTCACGAATCCAACTTAATAGATGCATTATTATTTTGACGATTCGTCATAACGTCTACATTGACGACTCCGTCATTTACGTCGTCACGTATAATTGGATATTTTAATGATTTTATTCATCATTTCGTAGATTATAACACATTATTGATGTTGCAAGAATAAAATTTTCCTGAGCTAGTTTTAAACAGTTTTAAATATGAAGACTCGTCATAACGACTCTATTGACAATGTATGAACTTTGATACATGAGAGCAGAAAAAAAACTGGTGTAACAATCGGTGGATACATACGTGCGATACAGTGTGCGTCGGCAGCAATCGGGAGTTGTCGATAGTTGTCAAGATGAGTGATGATTGGTGGGCAGTTGATCGTGAATTTGGGAGTTTTTTGTTCAACAAAAGTATACGCGTTCGATAGAGTAATGGTTAGGTAGATAGGCTAGTAATGATAAGGTTGCAGGTTCAACTCCTAGTAAGATCAATTAGTTAGTAGCCTGGTTTGCATTTTAAAGCAATATAGTAAATTCACCTGGAGAGAGTATGATGTACATCTACAATAAAAAAAAAAATTTTTTCATCGTAGTTTTAATTTTGTACATTTTTTTGGGTCTGATTCGTTTGCTGCAATGATTTCCATTTCAGTCGTCTTTGGAGTCGTCTGCCGAACCGACGTCATTTGAGTCGTCAGCTGACACCAGCAACGACTTAAATGACGAGTCGGAAAGTGACCGATGACGAGTCTCGTCATTTCAATCGTTTTTGGACTCGGCATGGTTTGTAGGGAATAATGCAAAATCTTCATTACAAACATTACAATATGCCGCTGTTGCAAGTCATAAAGCCGGGCATGTGAGTTACTGGAAAGGCTCAAGTCCACATTTACTAAAAGTGAAATGATACGTACGAATATGTAGTAATTTCAATGTATCAATAACCTTTTCATGTATAACCTTATAACATAAATCTCTCTACACTGGGAAAACTTTCACATAGAAACCACCTGAAATCAAGGATGTGTCAGCCTGAGAGACACATCGAGTCATTTTAAGGCTGGTTCACCATGACCATAACGCGGAATCAGCTGTAAGGTTTCATGTAGCTCACCTCAAGCTATATCAGCCCCCTGATCATGGAGAAACTACGTGATCGGTCAAGCTGAAATGCGGGGAACCGTCTTTTGTTTTCGATGTTTATATTGCAGGCACAGTCATGTAGATTCTACGTGATTGGATCACAGTGATTCATTGTGACACCAATGGCGATTCAACATGAAATGATCTACATGAATACGTCATGCTAAGATTGAATGTCATTTTTCCCAGTGTAGTAAAGTTTAGCCCTTACTGAGCGCATGCGAAAGATTTGCTTTTGTTTATGGTAATACTATCAGGCTGGAGCTCTCACCTACCAAATTTACGTTGTAAATGTTTTTTGGGGGATTGTAATCAATGAATAAAATAAGGCGATTGCAAAAAAATATTCACCTGAATGTGTAACCATTTTTTCTTCATTTATTCTAACGCAATACAGTAAAATGTACTTCGATACATTTATATTCCGGTAAATGACAACTTCCTCCATAACTTTTAATTTTTGGTGTTTAAAATTAGAAAAAAAGTTTGGGAAAAGGAAGAAACAGAAAATTTATATTTCTAGAAGAGAATCGTAATGTCTAGGAATGTAAATTAATCGAAGTAAAATTTATAATAACCCCCAACCCCCCCCCCCTTCCTCGACAATTAAACATTAAAATGTAATAGACGAAGGCTAAGGTTGATGACACGCGATAATATATTACATCGAATTTTTCATTCCTTTTTCTTCTCTGCTAATGAAAGTTGTGAGATCATCGAAGAAAGGCTAATATAAAAAAGAATAATGCTCAATTCGCAATGCATTTATACCTTTCGTTGCCGCTTAAGAAGGTTGTAAAATCATAATAAAATGGCTAATTCTCAACTCCAACAGTCGAACTCATAACGAGATTATTACTCATTCTTTAATGATTCTTTTACGCACATCAAATTAACAGTAAAATGAACAACGTTCAACAATTTTTTTTCGTCATAAACGCAATACAACTTTTTGCTGAAAGGTAACTGATTTTGTACCGATATGTGCAGTCATTGCTAAATGTTTGGCTTTCCAATCCTTAGCGGCTCGTTGTATGTGCTCTCGAAAACGAATAAACCATTCTACTACATTTTTTAAAAAAATATGTCGGCATAAAATATTTTAATTTAAATTTCTATCTTCAATATTTACCAATTTACAGGCTGCACAGATGAATTATGATAAATTGCTGGGAAAGTACTATGCAATTTTTGCCTCTGAGTTTATATTTGACAGTAGTCATTACTCGTTCATTACGGATATAGCATATGAACACAAAACCAGAGATAAATCATTGAGCAATAGTTGCCTCATCTACTGTGTACATGGGTAACAATGAATTTTCTATGATCGGAATCACTGAAACATTTTCAAAAGCTGTAATATCGAATAACATAATTGAAAACGAAAATATTAGAGATAACTTTATTTATCTACTGTACTAACTCATAATTAACTTGTGGTATGTTGTTCGATAAAGTCCAAATTTTAAGAATTATTAATTTGAAAGAAAAATTTTTCGAACGTCAAAAGTATCAGGATGATAGTGATATGCACCTGCGACGTAATTGTCGACTTGATAATTGCTGTCCAAGTATGGTTGTTCTTTGTTTCAAAAAAAGTTTTTTATGTAAGCAGAAATCATTTTTTTATTTACTTTTTTTTTCTAGGAATATCAAGATTCATAACAAAATAAATAAAGGATTTATAATTTATTATGAATAAGGAAAAACGATAGCTTTTTTCTGTTTAGATTCAAAAACAAGGATTTCAATCGTTTCCTAATGTCATATATCTATATATAGAAAAAGCTGAGAGTTCCTTATTATCTCGAATACAAGCATTTAACTGTCACTTCGCGATTTCCTACCTGGTTATTTGTAATAAAAACAAAGTAATCATCATCGCGAATGTTTTTAGAATTCCTATTTAGACTTGCAGCGATCACCCACGCGTTTTTTCGCAAAAATTTTCGCGTAGTTTTTTATTATTCACGACTTCATTTTCGTGTCAACTCGGTTTATTTTCAGCTTTTTACATTTACGGTCTTTCGCGAAATCACCGCTTGTGGTACTGGTTCTCAGGTAATTCGCCATATTGGAAATCATCTGTCATGTTGGAAAGGAAAAAAACTGTTGTGTTCGATTGCTACGTATTATCATAAATAATCTCAGTTGAGATTAGTACGAACAAAAAAAAAATGAACAAAAAATAATTATTTCTGTTTTTTGATAACAATTTATTCAAACTAATTTTCACAGAATTTTTTTTTTTTTTTTAATATATGTCTTTTTCATGGTTTTTCGGGTTGCTCAATAGGAATTTGATATTGTCTTTGCAAAATTTTTTAGTTTGAACAATTTATTCAAACGAATTTCTTCAAAATTGGAGGTAGTGAGTAAGAATTTGGCATAGTCCTTGTAAAATTATTTTATTGAATCTAGTTATTTAAAAATTTTTACAAAATTTATTTTTTACGACATATATGTCGTTTTCATGGTTTTTTGGGTTGCCGCGTAACGATTTTACATTCTCCTCGTAAAAATCTTTCTTTAAACAATTTATTTGAAAAAATGTTCGCAATATTAATTTTTAACAACGTATTTGTTGTTTTCATTGTTTTTAGGATTGCCGAGTAAGAATTCAACATTGACATTGTGAAATTATTTTATTGAAACAACTTATTCAAACAAATTTTTGCAAAATTCATTTTTTACAACATATATGTCGTTTTCATGGTTTTTGGGGTTGCCGAGTGAGGATTTATGATTGCCATTGTTAAATTTTTTTCTTAAAACAATTTATGAATAAAAATTCATGTAAAATTCATTTCCTACAACACACGTCATTTTCATTGTTTTTGTGGTTGCTGTGTAAGGATTTGACATTGTCTTTGTAAAATTCTACCGTTTAAACAATTTTTTTTATAAAATTCTAGCACAGTTATTATCTACAACATATAAGACATAATTTTTATAGTTTTTTAGGTGGCCTAGTGAGTATCTGAAATTGTCTCTGTAAAAAAATTTTTCAAACAATTTATTTTAACAAACTCGTGCACAAATTTTTTTGTACATCTTTTTTTTCATGATTTTTAAAGTTACTGAAGGAAGATTTGACATTGGTTTTGTGATTTATGATATTTGTGGCATATTTTCAATCAATTTTCACGGCTAGATAACGTTTAGATAGCTTAATTATTTCTTGTAATAATATCGGATGTAAAATGCAATAAAAAAGAGTGATATTCCCCCAAAAAACATCAAAAATGTTAATTTTGATGTTTAGCTTCAAAAAGTGAACATATCTCGATAACAAGAAATAATGAAATCCGAACCAAATTAAATTACCAGTATTAATTTGGAGTTTAGATAACCTTATGAACAGTAACTCTAGTAATAATTACAGGATTAAAAATAATCATAGTCGAAGTCAGTTATATTCCTATTTGATCCTCTCGAAAACATGTATTTTGCGTTCTCATTATTGAAAGTAAACTCTGTCACCAACAAAACTTTACATTAGTTTTTTTGCAGAAAAATTTGGTATTGACCTCTTAACATTTAGGAAGTTCTGCTCAAGGGCGTACGTAAGAGGGGGGGGGGCAGGGGGGCAGTTCCCCCCCCCCTACACCACTAAACATTTTGTTTTCTTAAAAAAATTAAACCGCAGTCACGACTGAGCATGAAAATTTGGTTTGGATGTTTTATAAATCATGAAATATGATAATTATGCGTTCTCGTATAGTTTCAGTACTTTATTATCATTACTGACATTCAAGTACAAAAATGTCTATTGCCCTTGCCTTACTTTGTACTACGTCCTCGATCGAAAAAGAATTTTTAGTACGTTAAGAAGAGTGAGGACTTGGCTTCGTTCAACAAAGGAGGAAAATCGCTTAAGGGGTTATATACACTTGCGCTCGAGAAAAAATAGATATTTATGCTACAAGGGAGAAAGAGAATGATTCTAACGAGTGCGAAGTTGGGCACTCGCTACCGCTCGTGCCCAACTTCGCACTCGTTAGAA
>JAPYZL010123297.1:0-16861 GCA_030522825.1 Platygaster orseoliae
TCTCAAAAAAATACACGTTCCATGAAATAAAATTTGTTAACTGTTAACAATTCATATCTTGGAACAGTCCGTTCAAATTCTGATTTGTTAACAGTTAATGAGTTTTATTTCATGGAACGTGTATTTTTTTGAGACAAAACAATATTTATTTGCTCATATCCAAATAAATATTTATTAACTATCAATAAATCGCTCTCTCAGTGTGTTTGTGTGACTTTCCTTCATTTAAAGAAGAACATTTTTACTCTACGAGAAGGTGGTAGAATTTGATTTGACGAGTTCGAACGTTTTTTTTTTTTTTTTTTTTTTTTTTTTTTTTTTTTTTTTTTTTTTTTTTTTTTTTTTCTTTTTTTTATATTTTTTTTTTAAAAAAACGTATATATGGCGTCACTGGTCGCAAAGATGAATAATATCCCGCGATTCATAGGATCCGACGTGTACGAAAAGTTTTCGCAACATCGCAGCTTTCTCATGATAAATCAATCTGCACAAAATTTGAATACTTTTTGATCCCAGCGATCAGTAACGTCGCAGGTAATATTGAGGGCAAATGCATTATCGATTGTGAGTGCTTATTTTTCTGCATGACGCTTTCAGGTTATTGCAAAATATTCGTATTCTATCGGAAAACTCACTGTTGTTCCACGTGTTATTTTTCATACATTATCATATATTACCAATACATGAACGTCATGTGTAAATTTGTAGAAACGTGCTTGGACTTTTCCTCAATGTACTCTTACTCGATGTCATGCACAAGTAACAATTTTTTTATTGAATTTCCAATACTGGAGGTTATTCGTATAAATAAATCCAATTACTAGCACACGTGTTAGTAAAATACTTAAAATTTTTGTTTCTTCGTCTGTTATTCGGTTTTACCTTGAAATAGAAACTTGTAATTCAGAGGTAAATATAGTATCGAAAAACTTTTAAAGTTTAATAAAAAAAGCGACGTTTCAAACATATTCCCATTTTCTTTTTGTATAGAATACTGCAGCTTTGTTATATTAAAAAATGACAATTATGAGAGATAAACCAATTGTTCACTGCAAAAACACACATGAAACATGATGTCCATGTAAAAATACAACGATGACGTTGCTCGATGCGACAAAGCAATTCTGGAAATAATTCAATTAAACTCGTTCACTTGAATAATGGTGATTAGTTTGTTAGTGCGTTCAATTTAGTAATATACTCAATTTATTGATTACAAGGTACATAATATGTACGGCAATGACGTTAAACAGGTTTTTGGAATAATTGGTTAATTAATTATTTGTCTGGAGTTGACAATGTTCATGCGTAAATCTATGTTTTGAAGGACATTTTTAATTGAATTCGATAAAAAGTATTCAATTGAAATTTTTTTTATGGAAACTGATTTTTTTTTTTTTTTTTATTGAGTCAATTAATTTTTTTAGTATTCGACAATATGTGTAAAAATCTGACTTGAAATTTTGAAATCGAAAATTCCCTAGTCTGAAAGGATTTCATGATTGACTTCATTTTT
Source organism: Platygaster orseoliae (assembly GCA_030522825.1). Taxonomy (NCBI): domain Eukaryota; kingdom Metazoa; phylum Arthropoda; class Insecta; order Hymenoptera; family Platygastridae; genus Platygaster; species Platygaster orseoliae. The sequence continues at coordinate 1,517 of JAPYZL010123297.1, forward strand.
CAGAATTGAGAAAGACTCAATTAACTCATATTGAGTATAAGTATTAACAATATATCGAACTTTACGTCAGCAGTGCAATATATAAAAATCATTTTAGCATGTTATGCAAAGTAAAACAAAAATTTCGCATTGTGCGACAGTAATTAAAAAGCATCGAACACTCAAATTATAATCATGAAAGAACTTTTTCATTTATGTATCACAGTAAGTTGACTTGTAAATTCATGATGTTACTGAAGTAATGACTTTCAAGTAATAACGATTTTCAATACATTTTATAAAAATAACATGAATAATATTAGTATTAAATTTTATTTCTAATCTTATTTATGACATTTTCACCAACCACATTTTTTGTAGTTTCAAATTCTACTATTCAATTAGTAGAATATTTTAAGTAACGAATGAATTAATAGATTACTCCTACCGAGTAATCAATTAAATAAAAGTTTTCCTAATCTTAAGAACTTTTTCAAATCCTTTGAAAAAGGGCCTGAAAAGCATAAGGATGAAGCTCTCTCTTCCTCTGCCTCAAATCATGTAAAGTACATGGGCGAAGAAAACTTGGAAGGTCACCGTCTGAGAATCTTAATTGGAACAGCAAATCGACGAAAATGTGGGTCGCAGCGAAACGACGTGTGTCTGGCCTATCGATTACCCGATAGTGCCTGCGCTAATTTCGAGCTCGGCCACTTTGATGCCACCGGGATATAAGGGCATTTCGTGGCTGTGAAATGGCAACGAACCCTTTGCAAACGATGCTTCGAGTGTCCCTTCCACGTCCCATTGGCGTGGATGACGGGGTTTCATTGAAGATTACCAACTCGTCGAGGTGAAAATTAATTCGCTAGAAGGGATGAAAAGCTGAAGACGAAACATAGATTTGGGACGTATAAGTAATAACGAAGATAAAAAAATAACTGAAAATTCCACACGGAAAAAAAGGAATTTGCTGTAGCCGCAAAAAGATGTGCTGTTTCGAAACTAATTTACAGAACGAAATTTTTTTTGCAGAAGTAGCTTTTTTTTGTTGCAAGAGCACAACCATTATAAATAAAATTCATAATGGTATAAATAAATAAATATCATAATGGTAAATAAAAATCTACAAAGGTGAAAAATACTCGTAAACTTTTCTGCGTGCGCCTACAAAACAAAGTACCTATTTTCCAAAATCGATTTTCAATTTCCGAATCACTAACATTCTTATCTCTCTGATTTATATCAACCTAAATTCCACTAATTTTTCTTCATCTACTCCCCTCGTGGAAAGAATGGAAAATAAATCTGATGACTTTGAAATATGACATTCGTACGTCATAAACGTGCAATTTTGCAAGCCGTGAAAAGTTGACCTAGAATCCGAGGCCTTGACAGACGTAAAAATATGGGCAAGATTTGTTGTATAGGAAACGTGTTTCTCGCGTGACTGACAATGAATTCAGCGACGTAAATTGAACGATAAGTTTCAACGCTACCAGAACTAAGTAAAGAATGATACCGCTTCGTGCGGTGTAGTCGTTATAGAGTTAAACGATCCTGCAGGAAAGAGCAAAACCGAGACTGAAAAGGTGGTCAACCGTAGCAGCCACGACCTGTCGATCGCATGAGAGTTGACTCTATGTTTCGCTTCCTCAGAGTGATTACGGTTTCGAATCTCGCATCCAAACTGGGATAGCGTTTCTGACAAAAACTCGTATATATTCTCATCGATCGATTTGCAAATCCCTGAAAGTCGAAAAAATGCCAGGAATAAAGGGTTTTAGAGAAATAATTATACGATATATCAGGTTTTAAAGCAGGATCGATAAAATTTTATAAATTTTCTTTGAATTGAAAATCGGAATACAATGATTGATTGTTAATGTGAATATTATGACAATAAAAAATGTGGAAAAATACTGCAACAAAAGATGCAGGGTTTGTAAGGAGAGAAGTTTTTCATTCTGTGAGAATTGATCTTTTGGTTTTTATTGCAATACAAATTTTGCGAACATCAAATTGTAGGATTGGTATATTGTTTTTTTTTTTTTTTTTTTACTTCAATGGCATATTGTAATATAAAAACAAGGAATTCAGCAAACTGAGTAATTTGGGAAAATGGTAATTCTTAATTTTAATGAAGAAAATCAACTTCTGTTATACTTTTTAACTGCAGACATATCGAAAAAAAGTACTAGAAATTAGCGGTAAATTATTAAACTGGCAATGACAAGTTTACATTTTTCAAATTATTACGTAAACGCTATAAAACTGATTATTTAAAAATATTACTTAAACAATCATTTGCGCTATACTGAGAGTGTTGGTTTTTAAAATGTTTACGAAATAAATGAAATGTAAAGATCATATTTCAATCATTTAGAAGTGTAAATTTTAAACCCAAAAAAAAATGGAATATGTGATGCGTTTTAAAAAAAACATGATTTTTAAATTAGTATCGATGTAAATGTAAACGATTTTTGAGCATAACTAGTTAACAGCTCTAGAACTTCAGAACTGGTAATTTTTTTTTTTTTTTTTTGTTATTTTCAAAAATGAGAAATAATAAATACATGCTTATTCATAAAATTAAAGTGAAGCTCTAGAAATTCGAATATTCAGGCTTTCTAAGATTTTGAGAATTAAAGAATTTTTAGTCTGAGATTGAAAATACGTAATTTCTGAAATTCAACACTTGCAAGAATTTTTAGTTGTAAGTTTATTTTATGAATTCCGAACCTGAATTTCTGAATTACAGATTCGATGTTTTCGGAATTTGTACTTGAGAAATCCTCAGTTTCAACAGTTTTTTAAAAAAAGATCAGAGAAAGAAATTTTTTTTATGTAAATTATGAAATTAAAAATTTTTATTCATATGTATTTCAGATATTTTCTGCTGCTTAGTACGATTCACGATTTTCAAACTTTAAAATAACCTTAGATAAATAATAAATAAAAGTTTTGATTATATCTTAGTTCTTCAAGAACTCGAAAATTTGTGGATTTCAAGATTTCAGCTTCTAAAAAAAAGTTTTGAAAATTATGAAAGTATTTTAATTTCGACGATCAAAGTCTTAGATAAAGAAATCCAATATAAAAATCGAAAGAATTTAACCATTGGTTTTTGATGCAAGTTTCAAATTTTAATCCAAGTTTAGAAGTTTATTATATTTTACATATATTATTATATTTAACCAATTTAATATTATATTTTAATGTTACATACTTGAAATTGATAGGATATTACATTATATTTTCTAATATATTTTTTTTTACATTATTAGTATTATTTTACTATGTAATATTTTTGTATTATTATTATTCTAGATTTTATATTTTATATTATTATATCATGATTACTTTATTTCATATTATAATATTTATTATTATATATTAACATCATTATATACTACGAAAAGCATCCTACGAATAACAAATTCAAAAATCCATATTCTTGAACAAATACATTTGAGGCGTGAAATTTAGAAATCGACTAATAAACACCATTTGTTTAGGCACATTATCCAAATCAAGGGAATCAGTAAATTAAGAGAAACACGTATAATCTTAAATTCTATTTCTTCACTTTTATGCAACGAATTTGCCCATTTATAAATGAATTGTAAATATGAATGAATAATAAACCATATTCGTATAAATATCATGCAATCAACCTTTTAATCTTTCAATGAATACACTGTGCAACAAAATTGAAGTTTGAAAAAGTTGATGAGCTCTTATTAGCAAAAATCGATAGTACATGGCCCCAAATGCATATATGTGGGAGCATTTTTAAATGTTAGCTACTTTTACGAGTAAATAATTATTAAAAATTCCAATTTAAAAATCGTATAACTCCCTTAATTTTCATTCGATTTTAAAGACGAAAAAAAGAAAATCGCTCTTTTAAATTGGAGAACCTATTTCTGCTGAAAAATTTGCGGGAACTTGCATTTTTTTGCAATTTTTTGCAAAAATTAAAAAAAAAAATTTTTTTTTTAATTAAAAAATTATTAAAATTTTTATTAAAGTTTATTTGAAATATTCAAGTTTGGAAAATATTCAAGTTTATCAAATGTTTATTAAAATCATTAATTATTATTATTCTCGAAAATTCAACTTAGTGAAAATTTTTGCAAACTTTCAAAAAAATGGGAAAATTTTTGCAAAAAATTGCAAAAAAATGCAACTTTTCGCAAATTTTCCAGCAGAAATAGATTCCCCAATTTAAAAGAGTGATTTTCCTTTTGACGTTTTTAAAATCGAATGAAAATTGAGAGAGTTATACGATTTTTAATTTAGAATTATTAATAATTATTACTTATAAACATGAGGTAACTTTAAAAAATGCTACGACATATATGCGTTTGGGGCCATGTACTATCGATTTTCGCTAATGACAGCTCATCAACTTTTTCAAACTTAAATTTTGTTTCACAGTGAAATAATATAATCACATTCAAAATATTAGAAGATTGAACTAAAGTATTCAAATATATAACACAATTATAAATATTGTATTATACTTCCATCTAACAGGTATGTGAAAAATAATGAAGTCATTTTCACAAAAATTTCACTTTTCTATACCTAACGTTGTTGTTGTGAGTGAAAAGGGGATCAAGGAGAGTAAATAATTGCAAAAAAGAAAAACATTAATTTCTTTACCAAACCCGGGGCACAAAGACGGTTTTGTCTGTCAGTCACGGGGCAACAAAGAAAGGTAAAAATGTTCCTGTCATTAATTTTAGCCCCCGGCGACAGGTCCAGACTTAGGGGAAAAAGCCGCTTTTATATTCACGAACATGCGTGCCTGCACTCACGCACACCGGCTTAGCTCGGTAAATAAATTTGCCGAAACTTTTATGCATCTTCGTACGTACGGAACTCGTTGCGGAAAAACGTGGAAAAGCGTTTTTGCGGAGTACATGTACTTTGGGAACGTTAATGGTAGAGCCGAGCGCAGTTTCACTAGGAAATATCATTACTTTCGGCTTTTTTCCCCCCAATCTATTTCCCACCGAAACTGGAAAATTTTCGCTTTCTTCGTGTATCTGATTTTTCAGATCGAAGCAATCATTATGCTGAAGATTTTTAATAATAACATCATTAGTTGGAAATATCGAATCAGTATTATATTATTATCTTGGGCGTTCTTATCAAAATTTTGTTTTTGAAAAATCGAAATAAGGGTAAAATCAATGATGTTTTTTTTTAATTTTTCTCATAAAAACATTTAAAATTTATGGTAAATTTGGTTTATTTCGTATAGTGCGTATTTGACACATGAAAAATATATAAAAATTCTAGAAAATCAGAAAAATGTATAAAATTTTCTAAATTGTCAATTATGAAAATAAAATCATAAGATTGTTAATAGTAAATCTAAAAAATTCCCTATTTCCAAGCAAATACGCCAAACCAAAAATTATAAAAACGTATTTGTAAATCCACGACAACATCCACTTGAAACCGAAAGAATAAAATCAGATTCACGTAATCGTATGACTTTGTTGTCCAGCTTTGAACCTAGCTTCCTTTGAAATTTCCCAGATCCTTTTTCTTCGCTATAAATATAAGTTCAGTCAATTTCTTCCGGCGATTCCTTCTTTTAGGTATCATATTCGTTTCTTTTTAGACATGAAAAAGCGTAGTCGCATCAGCAATACTATAAACTTAAGTAGCGCTAGCGCTTATGAAGATTGTAACTGCAAAAGATTTTCACAATGTGACCAGAATGAAATTTAGAACCGTCTTCTGTAGATCGTAACTTTCAAAGGATTTTTGTGATGGCATTTTATTGGGTTTTGAAGTTGAATACGTCATAAAATTTTATTCCACGCCAAATTTTAAAAGACTTTCAGAGTTTCAGAAAAATATGACGTTTTCAGTATTGTAGAGAGATGTTTATAGAGTTTGAGTTCCACTTGAAACTCGAAAGTAAGTTTTTGTTTTCAGGGAATAAATAGCGATTTGCAAAAACAAGCATAAAATAATAAATGAAAGTCAATTAACTATCTTGTAAGATATTTTTTTTAAATCAAGTATTACTGATTTCATATAATTTTGATAGATCGAGACTGAATTAAAACCATAAACTGACTTTACGAGGACATCAAGGCCATATGATTCTATTCAGGTTTTTAATGGCAAACTCTAATCTAAATTAACCAAAACAACTCATCCCTCTATTTCGTTTCGATATTGATGAAATTGAAATCACTTTTTCCTTAAGTGAAACTCAACTCGATTTACACTCCAACCTAACCACAATAAAAATCACACAAAACGCGATAGAAATGAATTCTCGAACCATCAAAAATGAACGAATTATCCAGAAAAAAAAGACAGCAAAGATAAACTCGAAAAAAAGAAGAAGAAAAAGTGAAGGAGTGTCCAAACATTGATTGCACGTCCAATCCCGATTCTGGACACTCTCGCGGAATCGGGCTGTTACGTCCTTTTATCTCTATGGGCCGCGTCAACGACAGGAAGCCATCCGCGAAGTGGTGAAAGTATACCTCCCACTGAAATTTGAGGTAATCTTCTTGACTCCTTCAGAAGTTGACGTAAGAAAAGAAGCGATTCCCGGGAAAGTGCCGGGGAAAAGGGAAAAAGAGGTCGCTTATCCCCGAGAAATATCGCCCTCGATTTCCAGCCCCGTGTACTGGAAAATTTCACCGGTTCCCACCGCATAATAAGCGCAACTGTTGGGCTCTCGAAAGCACAATAATCGGATCTTCGATGAAAAGCTCGTCTGATCCGTGACTTTGTTCTCACGACCGATTCGGCATTCTGTCCACGCGAAATGCGCCTCAATGATTTAACTTGAAGCTGGGGGTCGTTTGAGTGAAAGTTTTTCATGCATCAGGCATTTTAAGAACATATTTTTATAATCGATGGGTCCCTAGAAGAGTATCGTATCTCTCGGGACTTCCGAGCATTTCATCATATCTTTGACAGAGGTGAAACATTTCATCGTATCTCAAAAATCGCAATTTCAAGATAACTTGATGTAAAGTTTCCGTCACTCAAGAATTACAATGATAGCTTGAAAACAATATGTTACACATGTTTCTAATCACATATAATTTATATTTTTAAGATGTTATCCTTAGACTAATTTTTTTGTAATTTTTAACAAAAGAATAAATATAATTTTTCTAATATAAAGCAAGAAAGGCCAAAATTGAACATATTAAAAATATTTCTCCATAAAAAAATTCACGCGTGCAACGAATAATTTTTCTTGCACCAGCATTGAAAAATGATGATAATATAGTGGATTCCGAAAAAATAATTGTATACTACAATAAATAATCTTCACAATAATTTTTTATTATTTAAATATATGAAAGCTGTAAACTTAATGATGAAAAATTGATACATTCCCTCAAAAAATATTTATGACGTAAACATTTTTAAGTATCTACCCCTCTATCTTGATAATTTACTGCCTATGATAGTTTTTAGAGTTATTACTCATAAAATAATTATCAAAATAATTATCATATGTGTGTCGTCGGAAATTTTTTTCAAAAAACTTTGTCTTGAAAGAATTAAATGATAATATTGTCCTTCATAGATTCGTGCCCTGAGTCATCACTGGAATATTTTTCATATTGTAATAAATAAAATTCATTTTTTTAAATAATTCAATTAAGCTAACTGTTGCGAAAATATATTTTTGCAAAAAGCATATGCCTTATGGTTTCTAAGGCCGTCTTTTGCATATTTTGCATTAATAATATTCATTATTATACTGTAATAAATTTCTTTTGTTTAAATTTATTTCAATTTATTTTAACAAAATATTGCAAAAATTTCATTTCGCAAGATATTAATCACTTTCTTGGTTTTTTAGGTTGCCAAAAAAGAATTTTATATCGTTTTTGTAAATTCGTTTATTTAAACAATTTATTTAAACGAATTTTTGCAAAATTTTTATGTTACATTATGTATATCTTTTTCATGACTTTTAAGGTTGCCGAATAAGGATTCGACATTGTTTTTGTAAAAATCGTTTATTGAAACTATTTATTTAAACAATTTATTGCAAAATTTTTCATCTACAATATGTATATCCTTTTCATGGCTTTTTTAATTGCCGAGTAAGGATTTGACATTATTTTTGTAAAATTTGTTTATTAAAACTTAATTTAAACAAATTATTGCAAAATTTTTCTTTTGCAATATTTGTATATTCTTTTCATGATTTTTTAGGTTGCTGCCAAGACATATATTGTTTTTGCAAAATTAGTTTATTATTACAATTTTTATAAACGAATTTTTGCAAAATTTTGTTCCTAAAATCTGTGTATACTTTTTATGGTTTTTCAAGTTGCTGAGTAAAAATTTGTCATTATTTTTTTTAAATTCTGTTGTTGATACACATATAATAGAAGAAAAATTTTGCAATAATTTGTTGAAATACATTATTTAAATGAGCAAATTTTGCAAAAACAATGTCAAATCCTTAATCGGCAACCTAAAAAGCCATAAAAAGGATATACATATTTTAGAAGAAAAATTTTGCAATAATTTATTCAAATAAATTGTTTGAACGAACGAATTCTACAAAAATGTTCTCTAATTCTTACACGGCAACCTTAAAAACTACAAAAACGACATAAATCTAGCAAAAAGAAATTTTTGCAATATTTTATTAAAATGAATTATTTAAAAAAATGAACTTTACAAAATTAGTGTCATTTACTTCTGCAACAACTCAAATAACCATAAAAAGCATGTATTTTTCATAGAAACAATATATTGCAGTAATGTGTTAAAACACATTGTTATAGCAAATTTAATTTACGAAGAAATGGAAATTTGTTGCTCAGCGAACTAAACAACGTGGAGAAGCACATAATTCTTGTAAGAACAAAATGTTCCAAAAGAATAGCCAAGTCGAAATTATCCTGTCAACCAGTATTTGGTCATTCCAATTATTGAATGTTTTTTCATTTTAAAAGGTAAAAATTGAAAATTGGTTTCCAAATTTTTTGTGGAACATTCTTGAGGGTTTGAAGAAATCAATGACTTTTTCGGAAAAAGTCAAAATTTGAGTTACGATAAAATGTTTCACCTCTGTCAAAGATAAGATGAAATGCTCGGGAGCCCCGAGAGATACGATACTCTTCTAGGGACCCATCGATTATGAAAAATGTACCTTCAAAAAAAAAAAAAACTGTTTTCTGGACTATTTTGGAATCGTCAGTAACGAAAATATCGATTTTTTATTTTTCCAAAGAAGAATTTGAAAAAAAAAAAAAAAACGTAATTTTATTATTTATTGTCAGAAATATCAAGAATTACCGGTTTTATTCACATGAAGAAAAACTATTGGAAAAGGTTACTTTTAAGCTGTACCCTCTTAATTTGAAGTAGTGAAATATTTACTGATTTAATTAGTGGGTGAGTGGTTTACCACCAAATTAGTGGATTTCCACAAGTTAGCTAGAGAAATAATCGAATTCTACTACATTATTTAGTGATATATAAGTTTATTTTTCAATTAGTGAAACTTTCGAAATGACTAAACTGTAAGTAAATTAAATATATAAATAAAAATCAATATTAAAAAACAAATATTAAAATAAAATTATTAAATACAAATATTCTAAATTATTAAGTAAATAATCATAAAAGAATAATAAAGAATAAGGAATTTAGAATTAATTACATAAACAAACCTCATCCTACACAAAAAAATATAAATGCGTCATAGAGATAATATTTCCCTGATGAGGACCCAATAAAATGTTGAAAGCTTGAAAACAAGAAACGAAAAAAAAGTTTTTTATTATTTTAGCTAATTAAAAATGTTTTTTCGTTTTATATTCAAAAAACATAAAATAATGCATATCTCAATGCGAAAAATTCAAAGTAAAAATTTCTGAAAACCTAAATTTCATTACGAAAAATATTATTCCTTCAATCAACCATGAATAATTTAAATAAAATTGCTCTCAGTTGAAAAAGTGTCACACAGTTACCTAAATGTCAAGCACAATCTGCAGCAGATATTACTTTTTCATTTCATTTTTGTTCAACTTTACTCCATCTTGACTCAAAGTTTGATTACAAGCTCAGAATTATTACTTCTTTTTTTCCCTTTGCCTCGTAATGTCTTTTATACAACTTTTCAGGATCGATTTTCTCCCCTCGTCACTTTTTCCATTAAAAATATACTTCCTGGAATAAAGATATTATGTACATTAATAACCAGTAAATCCTGTTTGATGAGAATCTAAAAGTACCAAGAATAAACCTTTCCCTACATTTAAAATAAACAGATTTACAATCGTTGCACGATATGTTACAAGAAAAAATTTACAGTCTCAGAACTCGAATATCGCACCAAAAATTCCTTTAAGTCGAAAAATAGCTCTTTCCAGACGAAAAAGTGAACCCAACTAATAGCAAAATATGCAACCCTGAAAGTTGAAAAACACCATTATCCATTAATTAGAAAACTTGGAATCCCTTGTCGGAACTTGGAAGTATAATACTAACCTTTCGCCATTGATGAAAAAACTTTGTGAAGTGACCGAAATATTAAGCACACTCGTTACCAGATATTCTTTCTCTGCTTGTTAATCAACTCTCACTTCATATCTTCCATCAAACTTTTCTTGATATTATCTTTTTATTCAAAACTGACCAAAGTTAGAAAAATTCTATCTCACTAGGAAACCTAATTAATTAATTTTCACGCACCCTGCAATGACATTAAACTACATTTTAAGATAAGAATCTTCTGGACTAATCAAGATTGTAACTGACTCTCTGTTCCCCATTAGAATAATGAATTACTGTTGTTTATTGCTCAGGATGAGTTCATCGTAGATAACAACGTTGAGATGTCCTCATTTGATTTATCTATGTCAAAGAGTACGTGACGCCTCAACGTTTCAATACATTTAATGGGAGGGTATATTTATTGCATTAATGGATGAGTTACAACGCCGAGATTATTTCGAGCTTTCGAGGAAAGTTGGAAAAAACGAATTCGTGAAAGATCCCTCGAGCATTGTAAAGAAGATTAATGAATGATCCCGGGATTTTCAATAAGGTACTTGCACCCTTGTTTATTTTTACATTACTCACTTCCTAAAATTTTTCTAAATTGTAAAAATTTAACCGAAAAAGTGCTAGATTATCGATAAAATCCATGGCAACTAATTATTGTTACATGATTTTTCACTGAAATCATTGAATCACAAAAAAAAGGTCAACAAGTAGCAATTGGAGAAAACCAAATTTACAGCCAATATTCAAAAAATTCCTCACAACGAAACAACTGATATTCAAGTGAAAATAAAAAATACGTGTCTCATCGATTTCGATAGGAAAGTTACAGAAAACTTTCATCCCTAAAAAAAGACCCAATTTGAACCACCTCGACGATTTAAAATGACGTTACTCGTAACGAAATCGAAAAAGTACGGAAAATTCTGAAATTTTCACTTCACAAACTGAATGCGAAGATTTCGCGAAAATAGAGTCCACTGAACACTTGGATTGATGAAAACACCAGGAATATTTTTCACGAATTTTCCCCTGCTCCTTTGAATACGATCTCGGTTACGGTCGGAAGTTTCGCGCAAGTTCGACTCGCGTAAAACTAGTTAGTCAGCTTCTCGAAATCCATGGAAATCCGCCGACAAAACAAGTTCATAGAATTCTAATCTGCTTGGAAACTAATACTGTCACACGAGCCATTCGCGTCGTATAAACGAGCATGCCCGGATGAATGAACGTTTCTAACGAATTTTGGCGCACTAGATTTGGTCAAGAATACGCCCAGAGTATGCAAATGAACATTGTTATCAGTTACGCGAACTTGTATGGTTACTGTTGGTATCATTACCCCTTTGTCCAATTTGAGATGCCCTTTCAGATGCAAGGTTGTGATAGTTTTCAACAGCGTTGACGCTGTCCTGACTCATAAAATGATGGCTAAAATATTTCTAGGTTACAATTATTTTTATGTAATTTTGTCAAATGTTTACGTTAATTTTGACATTCGGTTTATCCGTCTTTTATTTCTAGACTAAAATTTATGGATTCAAAATATTTCAACTTTGGATTAAATCGGAAATGTTGATATCATAATGTAGGAAAATTTTACAAGTTTTCACCTGAAATTTTCAGAATCCTACACTAGTTTTTGACTTGGAAAAAAATTTTAGTAGAGGTTTCAAAACGAAGAAAAAAATGAAAATTAATTTTGTATCTTAAGAAATGTGGAATATTGGTATGTATGTCGGATTAAAAAAGTTTGAATTTAATTGTCTTATCATTTTTCATCATATTTCTTATCATATTTCATTTCCATTATCTTCAATTTTAAGAATTAACAAAGTTCATGGTATTGATCACCTTCATGAAACTAATAAAAATTATTTACAGTTTCAGAACAGTTCTCGATATTCCTGATATACTAAAAAAATTTGGGAAATTATAAAAAATTTTACATGAAACTCAAAATCAGTAGAAATTTCAGCGAATTTTTCTAAAGAATTATATAACTCATGCAGAACAAACGTACTTTTCAAAGCAGTTTATTTGAAAAATGAAAATTGTTGAATTTTCTTCAATTAAAAAACATTATTTTTAAATATTATCAAAAGTTATAAAATAGGAAAGACAGCTCTTCACTATCGAGAAGAAAATAGAATTCAGGCCCATTTCAACGCCATGGCTTATTACGTAGTTGGTGTAATCGCGACGTAACCTCGTATTACATCGCTTACGATCAGCCAAGTAACCCAATTGTAGTCTCGCGAGAAGCAATCGACTGCGACGAATAATCGATACACGTGTTTGCACGAAATTTTCGTCCTTGCTGTTCCTGTCGACCTCCGAACACAATGAAATGCGATTTTTTCAACGTCCAAAGGGATTGAATGAAAATGTATATATGTATATACATCATGAATTTTTACATGACACTTTTTGTTTTCCGCGTAAATTCTCGTTATAATTTCTGGACAATGCATAAGAATTGAAGTTAAGCCGTACAATCAAAATTATGTTTAAGATTCGGAATGTTTAATAAAAACGTTATTCTAAATCTAGGTTGTATATCAAAGTTTTCAATATTCGCTGTTTCGAGGTGAAAAAACAGCTAAATCATTGAATTTTTTCGAGAATCAACAGGGATTTGTGTAAAATGTAATATTGTCGATATTAGTATACGCATAATTTTCGTTCGAAAGTTACATTTTTAAAACCAGTGCCAGTTTTGGTTTCCCTTAAAAAATGGTACTAAAAAAAATTTGTATAATTTTTTCTGATATAAAAAGATAAGGAAACATTATATTTCGTGGTTATTCTACAACAAACTACATCACACTACAAAACGATATTTATGTAAAATATTTTATCAACAATATCGATGATACTAACGCATCTGAGACAAATCTGTTGATTGACTTGATAAATCACTTGTATGTTTCTGACTTCAACTTCAGACAGTTGTGTGGATGAGGAAACGTCTTTTTTGAAAACAAGCCTTGGGAGATGCTCAATATGTCAGTTTTAAAAAATTTTTTCGTATAACTTTTTTTTAACCTCAAACTAATATCTACAGATATTCCAAACAGTTTTTTCGAGAAATTTTATGTTTTTGTATGCTACAATACAAAAAAAAATTGGTCATTTTCATTTAGCGTTTCATGGTGTGCCTCGCAACTTACTGTAGTGCGCGAGAGATGCGTAGAACAGGAACCAGTTGAGAGAAAGAAGGACGAAAAGAAAATTTCTTGCGAAGATATTCTCTTTTTGTCCTTTTTCCTCTCATTTAGTCTCAACTCCATGCATCTCTCTTGCACTACAGTAGCTTCTGAGTCGTCTTAAGATGTCTGGGAAAATGAGATCTACTCAGATTCTTATACTTCATAAATTTTTTTTCGTTGGTAATCTTGAGTGTATCTACGATTTTAAAGCAATCAATAGTATTTTCATAGGTTTCTATTATTTATACAGATTTTAATATTAATTTTTTTCAGAATTTAATAGGATCTTGATTTCTTTTTTTTCAGAAAAAAATTGCTTTTAGAATTCTAATTCTGTCAATATTTCTGCAGATATTGTTTATGATTCACAATATTTTTCGGTATTTTTATGAATTATTATCTAAAATTTTAGAATGCGCGATGCACCCTAGAGTTCAAAGTTTCTCAAATGTTCAACATTTTCGTAAATTCTAGACCAAAACAATTTCTTAAATTTATTTACAATACGTTATCCCAACCAAACATTACACTTCCTCTGAAGCCAGGAGTGCTGTTATTTTTGAGTTAGTGAAATAACACTGCTAATGGGAAAGTATTGGATGATTTGCAAATCCTCAATTCCAACTGTGTGACTATGAGTATACTTTTAATAGAAGCACTTTGATCTTTTTTGTAAAGTATTCAAAATCACGTGACCATAATTGAGGATCATCCAATACTTTTTCGTTTGCAGTGTAAGAATCTCGAATTCTAATCAAATTTTAAGAACCAACAGAATATACCATCATAATACTGCACTTTTCGAAAAATTTCATCTTCCTCGATTTTTTTGATAATAGATCGATAGAGGAAATACGTGTTTATTTATTTACTACAGAGTAAAAAATCAATAACAAAATGAGAGTCGAAATTAGTATTTATATAATTTTTCAACCAAATGATTCACATCCCGGGAGCGTAGCTCAGATGGTAGAGCGCTCGCTTAGCATGCGAGAGGACCGGGGGGATCGATACCCGACGCCTCCATTTTTTTTCCTGTTTCGTCGAAATTCTCATTCTTTGATAAACTTGATTAAAACTTCCAATTTAGTCTCATCTAGAACTTTGTGATTTATATTCAGAATTTTTAATTTTTCTAACATACTGAAATTTTTTCCATTTTATGATTGAAAATGTTATGGTGTTTTCATGAATTTTTTTACTTTGACTTCACAAAAAATACATGTAATTTCGATTTGGAAAATTTATAAATTTGCACTGACATCAACGGGGGCGTAGTTCATATTGTAGAGCCCTTGCTTTGCATGCGAGAGGTACCGGGATCGATGCCCGGCGCCCTCCATTCTATACTTTTTATATTAATTGCATTAAGAATTTTTTTTTAATCCTAACCTCATTTTTAATATATTATAATCAATGTCTGTCTCTTTGAGAACTTTTTTTGCAATTAATTTTTATTATTTAATTAAAATTGAATATTTTACAAACTTACATGTTCTACGTTTAAGACAAAAAAGTTGTTAAGGGGGGACACCTACCTAAACGACTGAAATCGTGTCTCAAACTTTGCGCGTGGATTGCGGGAAAACCATAAGTGATAGGAATTCCAAATTTGGCA
>JAPYZL010123316.1:0-11265 GCA_030522825.1 Platygaster orseoliae
GCTTGCTTAGCAGAATCAACGTTTTGATTGTCAGTAAATTTTCACCTGATAACAACGAACAAGAGCTTTTTTCAGTAAAATATTCTACTTGATAATAGTGCCTTTTTTTGGATTACGTGTGGTGTGATACTATATTTTTTATGAAAAAAATATTCCAAAAAAAATTTTTTGATTGAAGATATGTATATACTTTCTGCAGTTGAATAATCTATATCACTCAAAAATGCGAACCTGTTCCTTAGTAAGTTGACCTTACCCAGGAGTTGAACCCTACAACCCTTTCTGTTACTAAACCTACCTACCTAACCATTACTCTATTGAACTAGTATATCTTTGATGAAAATGAAAAAGGCCAAGTTTGAGAAGTTTCGTACAGTTGCATATTTTTGAATAAAAAAAAAAATACTAACAAAGGCTTGAAAAATTCATGGTTTTTGTTAGAAAAACCTTCAGAAATCCAAAAAGGTTTTAATTGGAAACCTGTAATCAATACAAAACTAGTGAGCAAACCTATTAGCAGCTCGTCATATTATTTGTAAAAATAAAAACAAACAAACAAACAAAGAATGCACGTGACCACACGCATGACGAAACTTCTACACGCACATACACGCACTTATAGGGAACGAGAAAGAAAGTACGGGTACGCGAAATTTGAAAAATGTAGCATGGTTGTAGAAACCAAGTTAGCTTGTTTGAAGCAATAATAGTGAAAACTCATAGGAAATATTTCACATGTTTGTGATAACGTTATACCAGCAATCATGTACCTCATTCTGACAATAATGCGGAAATTAAAACTTCTAAAAAAGTATTCATATACGAATGACTAAGTATCCATCATAATGATAAACATCTGCCACTTGATAATGAGAATAACTCATGCGTCAATCAAGTCGGTTTGATTGCCTTAAACACATCATTTTTCTCAGTGTGCTTTTATGAAATCGTTGATTCAAATTAAAAAAAAATTATCATAAATTCTGGAGTATGAGGAATAATTATTATTGTGCTTCGGTTGTTAGAATATTTATTAACCAAGAAATACTCAAACATAGAAATTCTTATTTCAACGCGTTTAGAATGCTCAAAACTCCTTGCAAAACTCTTAGAAGATTTTTTTTAACTTATTATATTATCATTGATTATATTTGAAATTGAGAGAATCTTCAAAATTTAGTGAACATTTCAAAAGTCTTCTAACTATTAGAGAATTTTTATTATTCTTGAAGTATGATGAATTTCCCGAAGCTACAAAATTTTGGGAATGGAAGAAAATTTTTTTATATTATATATATATTTGACATACAAGTAATTTTCAAATATTTCGAGAAGTCACAGTGACGTCAATACTATGTCCCTGGTTCACTGAGTATTAGTTTTGATAATTTACAAAAAAATATAAAAATTATGAAAACCATTATTTTTGAACTTTTCGCAGTTTTATTTCTCAAGGGTGGTAAAACTTTCTTCAATTTTTTCATAGTCTAACTCATGAAGTTAAAACAACTTTTAGGAATATTTATGAAAAATATAGATGAATGCACACACGTATCGTATTTCTTGCATTTTTTTTTGTCATTGAACACTTTGAGGTAAAAAATAGTTATAACTTGACTATATCTTTGTAAAAGAAAATGAAGAATAAAAAATGTTGAAGTTCTCTCGTATTTTTCCCATTGTTTTCTTGTTCATAATAAAATCTGAAAACTATTAAAAATATCCATAATTTATAATAATTAGTTCTAATATTTCAGAACACAATATTAAAATTATAAGAACCATAGTTTTGAACTTTTCGCAGTTTCGTTTCACAAAGATTAAAAAAAATATTCCAAGTTTTTTACCTTTACAGTGTAGATTATAAAATTGAAACTACTTTCAGGAATATGTATAAAAAAGAAGTAACTGTTGAATATACAGTTTTTATAGGTGTAAAACAATCAAATTTCTACTACTTTTTTTAAGCATTACAAGGAAACACTGGTTTGAAATAAGCAACTCTGTACGTCAAACTCTGTGGTATTTATTAGAAAGTTAACAAAAAATGGCATCAACAACATTATGTATGGGATCGTTGAGAAAATTCATTTGACAAATTTCAAACGTAAAGAACATGTACAAAATTCAACTCGTTGCCGATGTATTACTTTTCGCACTTGAATATATAATTTCACATCCCTCGTTATTTGATCAAGAAAGTGTACAAAGACATTGCCGGTTTCCAAGCTCTTGAACATTATTTGAAAGAAATCTACTCTCTCGAAAGGAAATGTTTCAACACCAGAAGGAGGTGCTATTTTCCAACCATATTGTGAAAAATGAAAAGAGATGAAAAAATGTATGAGGGCTACAGAATAAACGTTACGAATCTTTTCCAAAACTCGCTTGTCTCACTTGCACATTTTTTTGTTTTTTCATCCCTTTTCGTGATTCCAACATTTTCAGTTGAGAGAGCTCAGGACTTGCCAGAGAATCAATATTCATAACTCATGCTCAAATGAGCTCGTCGATCAGACTTTTGACAATGGTTTCAAGAGTCATGGTTTTCGCCTCGAAAGCACACGATAATATTTTTGTTTACACGGTTCTCCATTGAAACCCTATCATTCAAAAGTTACATTATATTACTATGCATGGTTACTATCTTCATTGTACAGAAAAATCGGCATCAAAGTTATAATTGTACGTACATTTAAAATTTATACTCCACAACAGTGCATGAGTCCATAAAATAACCTTTGTAACAACAAATTATGTGTATAACTGATACTCCATTACATTTATGCGACGTTTCAGTAAGGTTCACTTTCTCGCCAGAACGCATAGGAAAATGAACCTTGACGAAACTTCCTGTTTTTCAGCAACATTTTTATTGAGTATTGGAATCGGCGACACTTTTATTCCGCCACCGAATTTTTCGCTGCTTCGTACTTGATTCCGGCAATTTCAGCCTCAACAACAGTATCACGTGTGCGTAATTTATCCGCAGCGAAAGTTGGTTCGCGTTACTATATACACAAGTGTCGCGGAAAAAAGCCCTGAACCGAAACGATTCTGTAACTCAAGTGGCACATGCAATTTATCATGTAAAAAAATTATTTATAATCTCTTGAACACCGGAAAAATCTCGCTCGCTTATAAAACACACGCCGAGTTTACTGTTTTTAACTTTTTTTTTTAATTTTTGAATCAACGTTTTTTCCCATTCAAAAACACCATCCACCAAACCAGAAAAAAACATTTAACACAAAATTTTGCTTATCTCCAGCATACCGAATTCCAATTTTTTCTTTTCAAATTTTTGACAGAATGTTTTCCCATGAAATACCATTCACCTTACCACACAAAACAAAAAAAGAAATGCCTAATACCAAATTTGAATTTCGAATTGTACCTTGGGTCTCTCAACACAAATTTTTGTATTCCGAGGTTTTTCGGAACATCGCTTGGTCCCAATTTCCTAAGCTGCGCGCTCTCCAAATTGTTTTATCCCTCTCGTTATAACTACGTGTTACAGGGAAAAAAGCTCTGATTCAAGAAGATTCCACAACTGGCGAGCAGTAAAATTTTTTGATTGAAAAACAATTAATATTCAAGTAAATTTCATAACAATAAGGAAATGTAAAAAAACTTTTTTCCTCGTCACAACGCGTCATTCGCTCATCTCTGACACAGTGTGTTTACAGTTTCAACGATTTTTTATAATTTTTCAGCAAAACTTTTCTTTCCCTTGTCAACAATATTTACCAAATCACAGAAAACACGACACAAAACACCACTTCTGCGAAACTTGAGAAAAATACAAATTTATATGATTTTCGCAATGGTGGTTCTTTGTGACTTTTTTAAACAAAGCAGCGGTTTTGTGCTTTGTTTTTTTTGGAAACACTTCATCGAGTGTCGTTATTTTTCGAGACTACCTAGAGAAGATGCTGGAATTGGGACTGCAGCCGCTGCGGATAACGACATTCTGCGTTCTGCTCCTGGCGCTGCGCTGCCCGAAAATAAGGGATTTGAACGAGAGTTCATGTCTGCAAATCATTACGTTTTCATTCAATATCTGGTGAAAAATATTTTTCAATTACATTTATGCACCTTCTCCATTTATTTGAACCTTTTTTCTGCTTGTTTGAATGAAGTCAACATGAAAATCAGTTTTTTTACGTGAAGTTTATGTAAACTTAGTGTAAACATCAGGTAAACTGTTTTCAGTTCAAGTAATTTCATTTGAATTTGTGAAATTTTCAACGTAAACAATGCATTATTGATAAGTATTTTGTTAACTGAGATTTTTTAATCGAATACAGACTCATAAAAATTCTATGCTTTTAGGAAAAAATTTAAATCGTATCATTTGCAAGTTTGGATAAATTTTTGAATTTCCTAATCTGATAAACAAAAGTTGACAATATTTTAATTTGAAAATTTTATTATATTATTGAATTTAATGTTAAGTTCGGACTTACGTTCGTACAAAAATTCACCCATTATTGAATTATTAACACGAAAAACAGTTTCTGGTCTTATTTTTGGAAGTCTTCGCCAAATTTTGACTGAAGAATGTTAAAATCTTTAAATTTGTATTTTGCATGATTCTGAATCGCATCGAATCATGTTTTATTTTGCGCAAATCTTCGAATTTTCAAATAAATCTATTACAATCGATTTGAGTGCAAAATATTATTTCTACATTAGAAATATGGACTTCTTTGATTAAAAAGATGAACCATATATCTTAATAATGATTTTTATAAAGTTTGAATTTCCTAATCAAAAAGTTCTATAATATGCTTTTCGAAAAAAGCTTTTTTACTCATTGAGTAACAAATCGGGAGCTTTTTGTGACGTTATCAATACTATTAGTAAACTTTTTTCTTTGTACAAACCCAGACAAACACACACACGAAAATACCTGCAATTTTGAGCATGATTTTGCGTCGAGGACCCCAAGCAGTGATTCCCATATCAAGCAAATCTTTATCAGTTATTAAACGGAACGTGGCGATGTCTATTTCATTTTCAACGAACAAATCTGATAAAAATCCACAAAAAAAGCGTATTAGGATTTTTAGCAAAGCAAGGATGATTAATAATCGTAAACACGACCAAGCAAATTTGATTCTTAAAAAAATTTGTGCAAAGCAAAAGTAATTATAATTTTCACACACAGAAGTTTTCAGAACAGTTTTTTTCTCTAATTCTGTCATAAATGAAATATTTTATAAGTTATATATGAAATATTTTACTATAAATAATTGCATAAAAACAGGTCTTAAAACTTCTTTGTGAATGCGTGAAAACAGAAAACATCAAGACTCACGTATGTATTTTTGAACTCCAATTCGAGTCAATGTGACGGCGAGATTGTCATTTTCATCACTATTTTGGATATCCTGGAGCGTAGATGGGGAAGTGTAATCCAAATGATTCGATGCACTGATTTCGGAATCCGATGGCTCAGTTACGAAATTTATGGCATTGTTGAAAGTGGCAGTATTTGTAGGGTTGCTCCAAATATTAGAAGCTAGAGTTGAGAACTCGCATTGCTGAAACAATAATAATACATTTTGTTCAAAAATTAAAATGATTGAGTTATTTACGTAAATCACAATAAAGCAGTGTGGAAAATGAGTATCGAACTTGGAGACAAAAAATGGGTCTCTTACGAAAAAAAAAAAAAAAACTACGAAAGTTTTGAATTTTTCTAAGGTTTTCGTAGTTTTTTCGGTGTTTTTTTAGTTTCCCTATGGTTTTCAAAATTGATGATAAAATATGAAAATTATAGAAAATTAGCATAATTAATAATCAATTTGTAATTATCTATGAATGCATGAAATTAACTCATAATTTTTTTATTTCCTTAACAAAGTCGTTGGCATACAAAACTATGAAACTTTTATGAAAGTTAAAAACTTTATAATTTTATCAATTATGATTAAGTTACATGGGAAAAAAGTCCGCGGTTTTTTCGTTTATATTTGGTGAATTTTATCATTCTTTAAGCGTATTATTTAAATATTTATAAAAATTATTATCAATATTTCAAAAATATTATCAATTTATCATCTTAAATACATTTTATAATGGATAAATTTGAAATAAAATAATAATCAAAATTAATATCGGGAATTCGTTCATAATTTTTTAAATGGTTTATAAATAATAAGAAAATCATTTATATCAATATTATTTATTTTTCAATACGTTTGAATAAACTTTTTTACACAATATTTAATGATCGATTTAAGTATAATTTTCATAGTAATTTATAAATTATAATAATATCCACATCAATATCAACATTAGTTATTAATGATTTTGTATAATATAATTTTTAAATATATTTAGATACATTTTTTCACATAATTTTTTAAGTGTAATATTTATGACATGATGTACGTGACAATATGGTGTAAACATGATGTACGTAAAATAAAGCACGTGAAAACGATTATTAAACAATTATAAAATGGCAAATTGTATAACATATTGATGAAAAAACTAGCTGAGCTCTCATTTGCGGCATTTTTTCTTTAATAAGTTGCTCACGTTTCATGAAGTTACGAGTTATTTGAACTTTCATAGATATATCATAGTTTTCTACACCGAAAGAATAGTTTGGTTCCAATAACCATTCATTTAGTAAAATATTGATCAATCAAAGTTTTAGGCATGGCAACCAAAGTTTCGGTTATGAGAATCAAAGTTTTCATTATATGACTACCAATATAAAATTTTCAATACGAAAACTACAGTTCAAATAAATAAAACTTTTATTGTCGCATCCAAAATTTTAGTTGATCTATATTTTACTAAATGATTTAGTTGCTGGATCCAAATATTTCTTTTCGTGTATGAAAGTTCTATGAAATTTCTATGACGGTGACTTTACCAAGGCTATGAAGCATGTTACCATTTAGATAGGAAAAAAAAACTGCGTTGAGATTGCAGACAAGAAACATGATTAAACTACTTTCATGATTTCATATTATACATTATGTGATATACTACCTCAGTCATACTCGACAAATGATTTGGGCTGCTTTGACTTAGTCCATATCCAGACCATGCGGAGGTGGGATTCCTGGCTACTTTAGGGTCTATTTTAGACTGCATCGCCTTCACAGCCATTATCTTCTTTTGTTCATGATCAATGAATGGCTTCGAACAATTGCCCGCTATTTCGAAAGATTTTTTTTCACAGCCTGGAGCACGGCGAGCACTTGAGAATTTGGAAATTGAATTCCCTTCTTGCCAAAAAATGAAAAAAAAAGTTTGAAAAAGAGTTCGAAAATTGGATTCGAAATACATGATTCAGTATTTTGTTGAAAGCAGATTTTTACGATATTTAATGTAGTGCAAAATGAGATACTAATTTATTACTGAAAAAAAATTTGGTCAATCTCTAATGTCAGATCTGACGTCAGATTTCTAAACATTTTTACTTTAGAATCTTTATAAAAAAGCAGTTACTACGAATATAGTTTTTTTTAGTATTTGGAATTCTTAATTTTTCTTTCTGTAGATATTAAATAACTTTTACTTTTTCGAAACGTTTTCAAAAAGAAAAATGAAGGGGGGTGAACAAAAAAATGAAGCTTACCAAATGAGGAATTTCCATCTTCTAGGCTATCTGGAGAAACGTTGCGAGGACTAATTGCAGGGCTGGACATACTGCTGGTAACGCTGCTCAAAGAATTATAACCTAATCATGAAACAAAATGAAAGTCAATATTACATACAAGCGATTCAAGTAAAAATAATAAAAATTTATAATCAGGTTAAATCAAACGTGAATTCGAAACTGTAAACCATTGAACTCGTCACGTGCAAAAACTTAAATCCCTAGAAAAGTCGCTGTCATAGAAACGATTTTACCTGAGAGTTTAAATGACAAATTTTGAATCTTCAATATTTGGCTTCAGCAATCGTTTTGGCATAATACAGACGAACCAAGGTTTTGGATGTAACAAACAATATGAAAAATATTGTTTCCATGTCCATATTTTACTGAACGAATTGGTTGCTGGAACCAAACATTTCTTTCAGTTTAGGAATATGAGATGGAAACAAAGCGATTTTTGTAAATTTACCACTGTCTTTGACGTCTGCTGACAAGGATTGGAAATTTATGTCGCTCAAAGTCTGGCGATGGAAAGCGTTGCTCAAATGGTTCATTTGATTGAAGTTGGAAAAAGCAGGGTTTCCCGGCATTCCAGGGCCCATCATGCCATTTTGCATCATTTGCTGAGCATTGTAATATGAGTTGAAGCCTGGTGGGTAAGGATATGGTGACTGTATGGTATGCAGTGCCATTGGCGAGAAAATGGATGGCATACACCATGGACGTACTGGTGGCACCCTTGAGGAACCCGGCGATTGCGGTATTGAAGGGTGAAATGGCGAATTCGAGGAGGTGGGCGCGAGAGTCGTTGGAATTCCTTTTTGAACTTGTTCTCCCAGTATGTCTGAAAGCATCGTAGAATAACAGTTTTATAAGGCCCAATCGGCACGTAACCTTTCGGTAACATTTGTAAAAGCTTTCATTCGAAATATTGAATGTCCGTCAGAG
This sequence comes from Platygaster orseoliae, assembly GCA_030522825.1. Taxonomy (NCBI): domain Eukaryota; kingdom Metazoa; phylum Arthropoda; class Insecta; order Hymenoptera; family Platygastridae; genus Platygaster; species Platygaster orseoliae. Next base: position 8,576 of record JAPYZL010123316.1, read on the forward strand.
TTTCACAAATAAGGTTTTCTAAATAATAAATAATTTTATCTGTATTTGGGAGGGTTTTCAACCCCAAAAACCATTTCTAAAATGACAATAGGATTGTTATAATTACCCGAGGTAGCCGAAGGCGGGGAACCTTGGATCACTGAGCTTCCACTAGGGATGTGGTAAGTCGCGGGAATTTCGGCATGCACTCTTGCCTCATCCAAATTTAAGAGCTGATGCCGCGCCTCGTAAATGTTGCTAGCATTTCTCTCGATGCCTTTGATAACCACGGACATCGTGTTCTGTTTCGGTTTGTGCCTCACGTTTATGAAAACGTCCAAAGACAGCATCAGTTGATTAATTTTGTCCGAATCGATCAATCCCATCGCATCGTCAGGAAGATCGAACATGAGAACAAGAGGCAAAGAACCCTGTAACAAGTTTTTTGACACGAACGTATTAAAAATTACCCTTCTTCACTTCTGAAAATAAAATGTAGTCAATTTCATACGTCGAATCTAACTTCGTTCTCAGTAAGGCATATTTTGTTTCATTTTTAATGAGATTCGTGTTTCCCCAGTCAGCACGAAAGCTTTTCAAAAATCAGACAATGTTTCAAAAAGCTGCCAGTATGCTTTTTTTTTAATGTTCTTATTAAAATATATAACAAATATGTTGATAACCTTTTTAATAAAAGGTTCCTAAGGAAATATGTTACTGTATGAACATTTTTGATTTCTTTCAACTGAAAGGCTTCAATAAAAACATTTACAAAACATTTTTAAACGTTTTTAATGAAACTTTTTCACAACATAATTTTTAAATGTTCCTAATTTGTTCCATGTTAAATATTTCATTAATTTCTTATTTGCAAGTTTTCATTTTAAACATTTCGATCTAAACATTTTATAAACTTTTTTAAATGATGAAACAATTCTGAAACTCTGGCGGACATTGAATATTTCGAAGGAAAGCTTTAACAAATGTTACTGAAAGGTTACGTGCTGATTGGGTGGGTGCTGATTTTGAAAGCGATGAAAAAGAAAGTGATCGAGAGTATCAATTGTCCTGTTCAACAACACCAGTTCAAATTACTCGAGGAACAAAAAATGTGACTCGAGAGAAACATTAAAATGGATTCCAGTTCAACTGCTTTTTCTTCGCCGCGTCCTTGATATCGTCGCAGCTCGTGGATATTATGACATACAGCTTGATACTTTTATGTCAAAATTTTTTCCCTTCTTCTCGTAACAAGTTTCTTGTGTACCGAAATTGCTCAAGATATAATTGACATAACGAGATGAATGAGAATTGAGCAAATTCAGTGCATAATCGTTTTTTTTTTTAAATAACGATGATTAATACATCAAGTTGAAATACTGTCACTCAAATTTGGAGTAATTTTTAGGAAATTTAAAGATAACAACTATCAACAAGTTCACATATTCAAAACTCGATTATTGTAATAAAATTTTCATGTTAAATTAGGATTTTCAGTTACTCATTTTTATGAGTTACGTATACAGTTTTGTTTGGCTCGGAGGATTGTGATTGCGTTGTAAATCGCAAATCACGAAGCGAAAAAGCAATGAAATAAACAATTTGACTTACAATCAACATTTGCCTAGCGAGAAAAACATTGCGAATGGCCCCAGTAATGTTGACGCTGCTTTTTTTTAGACTTGGAATACAGGGATCACCTGCATCCGGAAAGAAAATTTTCGTTCCCGTGCGTTGCATAATTATTTTCAGGTTTTGACCTTGCTTGCCCAACACGATACTGTGATGCTGCGGCGAAATTTCCATCGAAATCTTCACCTGAGTTTGACTCTGAAAAAAATAAAAATAATCAATATTTAATGCAACGCTGAAATTCAAAGAATTCTAACTTCAGAAATGATCAAATATTTTGTTAGATTCAGAAGTTTCGAAAAACGCAAAAAATTAGAAGTTTTATTTTTGACCTTGATAATAGGAAATTAGAGTTTTGTAAGAAACACATACTGCTAAATGTTGACAAAAATGGTTGATGAGGGTAGCAGTGGCTTCCTCCACATGTGAATCTTGCCATTCGTAACCCTTGACGATGACCATAATTGAATTTAGTCTGGCTCGTTCCCGGAACATGACCTGAACGTTATAATCTTCTTGAATTTTTACGATGTGCGGAGATGTTGATTCTGGCAGGCCTTGAGAGGAATTCATCCTCGGAAATTCGAAGGAAAATATTAAAGGCGTGATGCTCTGAAATGTGAAAATTTGTACAGGGTCAGAAAACGTGTACAGTAATGTACGTAATGTAAAACTGGCATGGAAGTAAATAAAAAAAGACATCTTTTGGAATATATACCCTGACGAAAAAGGGAAGAATATAAATCGTAAACTATGCTTTTTTATTTTAATCTCAGCTTTTTATGACAAAGTAGTGCTTCTTCTTGATATAAAAATATTGATAATACTGTGCAACAAATTTCAGATAAAAATTTCGATATTAGAAAATAAAAGCAAAAATGTAATATACACTTAATTTTAAGACACACATGTCTCAGGGTTTCAAGAATTTAGGCCAATAAAGCTTTCTACTTAAACTTTGAAGTGCGAGAAGGACACACCTATTCGAGCAATGTGCTAAAAAGAGAGAAAAGATGAAACAAATTATTGAATCAATCGTTTTTGCGACCTAATTTAGCAAAACCCCGAGACACGTGAAT
>JAPYZL010123332.1:0-21498 GCA_030522825.1 Platygaster orseoliae
TGAAGTTAACAACACGAATGAACAAAAAATCATCTGAACTGTTCAGTTATTACGTACATACCATTAATAATGTACCACAGACTACAGAGAGATGGGGACGACCTTCTTCCTATAACACTGAAACGTCTGAAACTTGAATGCGAATGGGCGTGCCAGGACAAGGCAAGATCTAGATTCTAGCTTCTATAGGGCTCAAACCAGACCTCGGAGGTTGGAATTTAGGGGGAAACTTTTTGGAATGACATGCCAAATTTTAGATGTAGTGTAGATAATCGTTCGGGCAGGCAAAACGATTAATCTATCTTTTGATCCAGAGTCTGGAAACCTTAAGGAATTTCACGACCCCAAAATCAGGTTCTGGGGTCATTAAGGAAATGCCAAATCAGTGACAATCAACGAACCTGGGGATTCAAGGCTTTTGTATGGTAGAGAGTGAGAGAGAGGGGGTAGCGAAAATTTTCTGGAATGGAGGTAAGAACTGGTCCACGAGAATATTTTCTCTGTTTCTCCGCAGTGCTCCGCAGTTAGTCAAGTTTCTCTCACTAATTGCTTTGAACTGCTTCATTAAGAATCTGTTTGTGATTATTAACTCGTATTATAAAAAGTGCGCATCCGAAATTTAAGGTAAGACGTTCAATAACAATAACCGAAAAGAAGAAAGACAGTCCTTTCTTACTCCAAGTTTCAATATTTTCCAGATAAATATGTAAAATACGTGATTATAGTTATGATATGTAAAATTCAGTATTATTATAAATAGTTCACGATTTACATTACATTGTTCTTACACGTATCATCAGCAGTAAAGACATATCGGAAAATCGGGCTTGATACTCGCGAGATATTATCGTAAAGCACAATGATAAAATTTTTGTTCAATAAGTTATGCTGCTGTTATTAATTACTTAAGTAATTTTAATCATGCTATCTTATAGTAAAAATGCTAATGAAAAAGTTGTTGAATGTCGATGGTTATCGTAATAAAGTAAAAATATAACATGAAATTATATACAATTTAATTTCAAAAAAGCATCAGGACTAGAAACTTGGAAATTTTGGAAATCGACTTTTTCGGATGACTTCCTAAAAATATAACACTTGTCTCTTAATGCCCAGATTTTTTCTGATGTAGGCATCGATAACTTAGTAGAAAAATAATTAATATGTACATCAGTGAATCACATCAAAAAATTTTTATAACTTAGGTGAGTGAATTAAAAGAGACGCAGTTTTTGATAAATTACAAAAAACCCAGATATTTTGTAATCTTCATTTTTTAGATTTTTCAGAAATCTAGAAAATTATTTTTTTTTTTCAAAACTTCCATTCCTGGAGCATAGAAATGTATTAATCCATCCAGTTATTAAATACGAGCGTCCAAACATTCATTAATGTTATCATGTTATGCTGGAGTATTGATATCTAGAATTTGTCGTTTTACCATTCATTAATATAACTTTTCCTTGCACATAGAATAAAGATTATTTACTTTTAATTTCTGAAGTGTTTCCAGAGCTTTTATATTACTCTGTGATTTTTTATCTTTGAATAAAAATAAATTCTATAACTTTTTCTTCTCCACTAATATTTTTAGCAGCGTCGCTGTATTAATGTTACTCGATCGAATGACTTACACGTAGAGTGTACTAAACTACAATGCAAAGTTAATCACTTGAAAAAAATTTCACACTCGTCAATAATGATTACATCGTCGATGTTATGTAATATACATCTATTCATGTGATTTTATTTATTCCAGGTTTGACTCTTCTAATGTAGTTTTAGATTTCTGTATTTCGTTTAATAAATAAGAAAGAAAAATGACTAACAACACTACGAATTAAATATCGAAATTGCCCAGCGATTTTCCGATGTAAAAATCAAAAACTTGGTTAAATTATTTATGATAAAGTACATTAACAGTGCATAAGAAAAGTTTTCAATAACTCAGTAGAATAAACTAGGTTCAATGCAATTAAGTAAATACAATAAACGTCATGATTTTCTATTCTTTATGCAAAAATTTTTTCGAGATTCTATAGAATTTATACGTATCTTCGAAATTTCCATTCCTGAAGCAACATATTTTTAATCATTTCAGTTATTAAAAACGCATGTCACCAACATTGTATACTCTAATAGTTAAGCATTGTTTTATAAATTTTTCGATCCTACTATTTCTTATTAGAATTTTTTGTTAACATAAAATATTGATCAATAATTTCGACTTTCTAGAGCGTTTTAGGCATTTACAAAATTATTATGTGATTTTTTATCTCAGAATCTAACTAAATTGGAGCAGTTTTTATTCTTCTTCAATATTTTCCAGAACACGATTGGTCAGAGAAAAGATGGAACATAATCGGTCAAAGTCTACGAAATTTTTTCAAAATCTGAAAGAAAAAATCATTTGTGAACTTAAGAACCTCAAAGAAATCCAGTGCAAACATTGCGAGAAAAAATTCGCAACGAAAGATGATTTGGCTAAGCATATTCGAGTACACCGTGAAAAAAATTCTTTTGAATGTCATTATTGCGAAAAACAATTACCTAACAAACACACATTCACTGATCATTTACGTTTGCACAATAGGGAAAAACCTTATGAGTGTAATTATTGCAAGGACAGATTTACGACTAAAGATCATTTAAAATTTCATATTCTTAAACACACGGGAGAACGACCTTTTTCGTGTGAAGTTTGTGGAAAAGGATTTAAAATAAAATGTCATCTAACTGAGCATATTCGAGTTCACACTGGCGAAAAACCTTACTTGTGTGAGCATTGCATGAAACGATTTAACAATCGAAGCAATTTAAATAACCACATGAAAACACACACAGGAGAAAAACCTTTTACGTTTACACAATGCAATAAAAAATTTATTCTAAAAATTCAAATAGTTCGTCATACAAAAACACACACTGAAAAAAATTTGTACAAGTGCAATTATTGCGAGAAAAACTTTTCAAGGAAAGATAGTCTAATACTTCATGAACGTACGCACACAGGGGAGAAACCGTACAAGTGTAATTATTGCGAGAAATGTTTTGTAAGTGCATCCTCTCAAAAAAGGCATGAACGTACGCACACTGGAGATAAACCTTACAAGTGCAATCACTGTGAGAAAAGATTTACACAGAAATCTAATCTATCGCGTCATGAATTTACTCACACTGGAGATAAACCGTACAAATGCAATCACTGTGAGCAAAGATTTACAAAAAGTAATTATCGAAAAGAACATCAACGAATTCACACAAATCTATGACTTTTCAAATGCTGATATTTTAAAAAATGTTTGCTCATTCACTGTCAAAAAAGTATCATGCAACTATTGTGGATGAAGCGGAAAAGTTTCGAAAATTTATCAAGCCATCAATTAGCACAAGCACAAGTGTTTAACAAATATAAATTTCGTAACGGCAAAAATTGTGCTAAAATATTCGTAAAACAAGGTAAGAATAATCGTATAGATGATGTATTATAAATGAAACATAATGATAACATTAAAAAATTCGAAATTAATAGCAACTAAATGAAAAAGCACAATGTTCAAAGTTTTCTATACATTGAAAAATGTTGACCTTGTTGAAAATCTGAGACCTGCGAGAAAATCGTATGTGGTACTAATCTTGTGATAACGATTATTTTGATAAATTAGGAGCTGATAAATATTATATTCATTGAGTGATAGTTATGGTGGACAAAATAAATTACATAAATGAAAATCATTTACCTTCATTCACCGATTTCTCGCTGATTATTCGTAAAATTTGTGTCTATACGATCATTTTTGTAAACTATTTTATTTGCCAATTAACTTTCAAATTCGATTAAATTTTTAATTTTTTTATGTATGCAGAATAGAACAAGGTTTTAGAACGAATTTACAAAATTGTATTATGAATGGTTGTGGTTTTTAAACAATATTTTATAATAAGTCATAGTTTATATTTCATTACGAAATTCACCACATTTTTTAACAATGTAATAATTTTGATGAAATAACACAACCTTTGAACTTAGTTTCATTTCATCGAATGCGATGTGCTGCTAAATATTCTTTTGTATTAAATTTCTCTGTGGTTTTTCTTTCGTTTACATATATCATGATTATTTAGTTAATAATTTGGTCTGCCTGTTGAAAACGCTAACAATTTTTCATTTTTTTAATGCCTTGTATAAAGACAAAAATTCTGCTTTTGATTCTGAGCAAAATTTCTTTTTCTCTCATAGTTGTCTTCAAAATTTCAGATATTCTAGTACGAACGGTTTTTTTTACTATTATAAATAATTTATTATTTAGTAATATTCAGGAATAATATATAATAATAAGATTTAAGATATTCTCTTACTGATGTTTTGTTTTACGAATGTTTTCGTAAACGTATGTTGTAGGTGAGACGATTATCATTTCCAGAAATCAGTATTGGCAAATGAAACGAACTCGCAGGATGATTGTTGAACCAATGAAGAACAAAAGCTTTTTGTAAGCAACGCTATCCACATTAGATAGTGTTAAAAATCTTATCAAGTTTCAAAACGTTTCTTTGCTCTTATGTATTTTTCTAGAATTAATGTAACTAACATACAGTACTCGACGACCATTTATAACTAAGTTTATTATTAAAGGATTTTGATGTGTATGAAGTTTGAATATTTTTGGTATGGATTATTCTTATTTTTTATCGATCAAGTTTTATAACAATAATTACAATTGAAATTTCTTAGATCAATATGAATTCCATAAAAAACAAAATTCTATCTTTAATGTTTGTCTACAGCTTTTGGAGATGGTAAATAGATGAATTTCGATAAACTAAAAATTGTTAAATAGTAAACGTGAACATAAAAATGTCAATTAACTAAATATCATAATAGTAGATTAGAGTCATCATTCAATATATCGATATATGTAAAATAGTAACATGGTTAAAGTAATGAGATATATCTTAGATATAAAGATATATCTTTAATATACTAAGATTTATTATACTAATATTAATTTCTTATTGAAAAAAAAGAAGGAAATCCCGGAAGCGCATCAAATTCGATGAAGTAGAAATTAGATGAAGACAAAAATTTCCGAGAGGCTCAACCCAATATTGCGTACATATAATAAATAACCCTTATATAAGCGACTCAAGATGGCATCGATAAATTTGAATTCTTCATTTATCTTGCGGCTGGAAAGGAGGAGAGGAGCCCGCGAGGAGGTTTGCTCAAGTCTAGCAAACGTCAGCTCGTCAGTGTCGTACTGTCGTCACTAATGGTCACTGACACCAGACGTTCACAGTCTTCAAAAGGTTAGAAGTGGAATTTTTGTTTTGTTTCCACAGTTAAACCAGCTTTTCTTTGTGAATCTGGTTGTGATTATAAACCCGTACTATAAATATTGCTCATCTACAATCCAAGGTATGTCGTTCAAAAGAACATAACAGTAAACAAAAAAAAACACACAATTTCTTGCTTACTTAGAGTTTCGATATGTAAAATTAGCAATTCAACTATCTTATAGTAAAAACGTCTTCAAAATAAGTTGTTAAATGTCGATTGTTATCGCAATAACGTAAAAAATATAACATAAAATTATATACGACTGAAGTTTAATAAATCCATCAGGCCTAGAAACTTTTAAGTTTTACAATTCACAGTCTCGGAATGACTTCCTGAAAAAAATAACACTATTCTCCTAATGAACCTAAAGCTAATGGGCAGAGAACGAAACAACGTTTTTCCTTTTTATAAGAAAACATTGTTCAGAAATCATTTTCCAATTTTGATTCTTGATTTCCTTTCCTGCACAGGCTATCTATCGAGATTATTTTAAAATAATTGTATTTGAAATTAGTATGATATCTTGCTTTCAAAATTAGCATTGATTGTTGTACTACTAAATACTTAAAAAAATATTGTTATGGTGACTACATATGTTATGCATATTTACTACATTTTTTAGATTATTGGTATTTGAGAATAAAGTTATTGTCTGTCGTAGTTTTGAATTTCGTTCACCTTCCAGAATATTTAATCACAACAGATTTCGTTTTTTACACTAGAAAGGTCGATTCCAGGAAATTTGAAAGTATGAAAAGTTTTATCATTATTGTTCTAAAATTCCTTAACATTATCGAATTTCATTCTCCCTCGAGCTAAAAATATAAAAGTACATCGTTTAATTCTGGAAAGATGCTGAATAATTATCTCCGTATTTTATATTTTTAATAATCAACTCTTCAAGACTTGGAAAGAAAATTGCGCAGAACAAAGTTTTCATTTTTCATAAATGTGATAGTACTCATTCTAAATTTGAGATTCTTAGAACATACAGTTTGAGATAATGAAAATCTATTTACGTTAAACAGCAAAGAATAATGACAAAAAATAGAGATATATCTAAATAAGAGTTGCCCAGCTTTTTTCTGATGTAAGCATCAATAACTTACTAGAAATAATTATTCATATTATGTTCATTAGTGGAACAGATCAAAGTTTTGTAATAACTTAGGTAAATATATTCGAAGAGATGCTAATTATGGTAATTACAAAAAACTCTGAGATTCTGTAATCTTTTTTTTTTAGTTTTTTCAAAAATCTAGAAAAGTAATATTTTTATTCAAAACTTCCATTCCTGGAGCATAGAAATTTATGAATCGATTTAGTTATTGAATACGAGCATCTACGCATTCATTATTGTTCTGTTTAAGCATTGATTTTTAGAATATAGAGTCTTACTATTCATTAATATAACTTTTTTTTGCACATAGACTATAGATTATTTTATTTTAATTTCTGAAGGGTTTCCAGAGTTTTTATATTACTCTGTCATTGTTCATCTTAGGATAAAAATGAATTATCTTACTTCTTTTTCTCTATTACTATTTTTCAGAACACCTTTTGCCATAGAAGATGGAACATAATCCGTCAAAGCCTAAACACAATTCCATAGATTTTCAAAATTTAAAAGAAAAAATCATTCGTGAACTTAAGAACATCAAAGAAACCCAGTGCGAACATTGCAAAAAAAAAATTCCGAACGAAAGATGATTTGACTAAGCATATTAGAGTACACAGAAAAAAAAAAATCTTTTCAATGTGATTATTGCAAAAAACAACTATCAACCGAACAAAGTTTAACTATACATTTACGTTTGCACACTGGAGAAAAACCTTATGAGTGTAATTATTGCAAGGACAGATTTACTACTAACGATAATTTAAAATTTCATATTCTTAAACACACGGGAGAACGACCTTTTTCGTGTAAAATTTGTGGGAAAGGATTTAAAATAAAATGTCATCTAACTCAGCATATTCGAGTTCACACTGGCGATAAACCTTACTTGTGTGAGCATTGCAAAAAACGATTTACACAAGCAGCTCATTTAACTGATCATATGAATACACACACAATAATAAAACCTTTTACGTGTACACAACGCAATGAAAAATTTACTCGAGAAATTAGTTTACTTCGTCATACAAGAACACACACTACAGAAAAAGTGTACTTGCGCAATTATTGCGAAAAAAGATTTGCAAGAAAAGATTATCAAATATCTCATGAACGTACGCACACTGGCGAGAAACCGTACAAGTGCAATTATTGTGAGAGAAGATTCGCAAGAAAATATAATCGAAATATTCATCAACGTATTCATACAAGAGAAAGACCTAGCAAATGCTGATATCGTAAAAAATTTTGCTCATTCACCATCAAAAAAGCATCATGCAACTATTATGGATGAGCGGAAAAGTTTTGCAAATCTATTGAGCTATCAGTCAACACATGCACTGGTGTTTCACAAAAATACATTTTCTAACAGCAGAGATTGTGCTAAAATATTCTCACAACAAGGTAAGAATTATTCTATAACCGGTGCATTGTTAATGAAACATAGTTTAAAAATAAAAAATACGGAATGATCAGCAACTAAACGGAAAAGCACTATATTCGAAGTTATCTATACTTCAAAAAATATTGCCCTAGTCGAAAATCTAAGACCTACGAAAAAATTGTATGCAGTATGTATCTTTAGATAACGATTATACTAATAAATTTAGAACGAATAAATATTAAATCATAGTCAAAGTGGAAAAAATTTATTACGTAAATAAAAATCACTTTCATTTGCCGTTTTCTCGCATATTATTCGTAAAATTTGTCCATAGAACCATTTTTGTAACCTAATTTATTTCAATATCGACTTCACAAGTCGATTCAATTTTGAACTTCTTCGCGTGTAAGCAGAGTAGAATAATATTTTAAAATGAATTTACAAAATTGTATTATGAATGGTTGTGGTTTTGAACCAATATTTTATAACAAGTCATAGTCTATATTTGATTATAAAATTCACTAATTTTTCAACAATGCAATAATTTTGATGAAATAAATTGTATTCTTTAAACTTGGTTTCATTTCATCAAGTGCAATGTGCTGCGAAATATTTTTTTGTATGGAATTTATCTGCAACTTTTCTTTCGCTTACATACATTATGATTTTTTTGGTTGATAACTCGGTCTGCCTGTTGAAAACACTAACATTTTTTCATCATTTTTTTATTGCCTCGAATCATGACAGTTATTCTGCTTTTGATTCTAGGCAACAATTTTTTTTCTCTCATAGTTGTCTTCAAAATTTCGGATATTCTAGTACGAACGGTTTTTTTACAAAAATAAATAATTTGATACGTAGGAATATTCAGGAATAATGCATAAGAATAAGATTTAAGATATTCTCGTAAAAATGTTTTGTTTTACGAATGTTTTCGTTAACGTATGTTGTAGGTGAGACGATAATTATTTCCGGAAATCAGCATCAGCAATAAAACGAACTCGCAGGATTTTCGTTGAACCAATGAAGAATTGAGGAGTTTTTTGAGCAACGCTTCTCACATTAAAAAATGGTAGAAATCTCGTCAAGTTCAAAAATTATTATTTGCTTTTTCGTTTTTTTCTAGAATTAATGTTACTAATGTACAGTACTTGACGATCATGTGTAACTAAATTAATAATAAAGCATTATGAGTTGTATTAAGTTTGTATACTTTCGTTAATCAATGTTTTTTTCCAATGATCAAATTTCATAATAGAATGTAAAAAATTCGCTTGATCACAACGGTGGAAAACTAACTTCTTTATATTGTTGGAATAACATTTGGTGATTCCACGAAATTTTGAAAACGTTAATAAAAATAATCTCTTCTATATTCTAAATCAATTAAAATCTAAATTGGCTTAGAATTCTGAAAAGATTAATTTTATTAATCATATCAATCCAGTGAAAAAAATTACAATTGAAATTTCTAAAATTTTTATTTATATTTCTTCTACAACTACTGGAAATTGAAATAGTTAAAGAGAACATAAAAAAAGTAAATCAATAAAATATCACAAGAGTAAAATTGACCTGTTAGTCAATAGATCAATATTATCAGTAAAATTGTAAAATGGTTAAAATATTGAGTAAAAATTTTGAAAAAAGAAGATAAAATCGGTAAAATTGTGAAATTTAAAATAAAAAATTCTAAATTTAAAGGTTTGGATAAAGTAAAAATTAGAAAAACGTTTATTTTACTATTTTACAAATACTAAATATATCAGAAAAATTGTCTTCTCCAAACTCATTATGCAGTACGTGAAACTCAATACTCCTTTTCGCAATTCCCATTTCTACTCTCCTCTCAAACACCACATGTAAAAAAGAAGCCTGAAAAAACTGCCTCAAGAACATCCCAACTGCTGTAAAAAATGGGGACCGTAACTCAGTAAATGAAATTTTCAGTATGTTGCTCCACGAGCTCCTTCCAACAACGTAACACGAAATTTCCCTCGTTACTTTCACTTCCTTCCATTTTTCCCGCACAACTACTCCCGCGAAAAACGTTTCCGCGGTCGCGAAAATGTCACACCCTTCCACCCTATTCCCTCGCGCCGTCTCCAACCGCAATTCCGTTGAGGAATGCTCGCGCCCAGTCGCAATCGTAACATTTGGCATGGGCATTTACCGTTGGTGCCTTTTTGTCTGGGACGAAAATCCAGTTCGGCGGATGATTTCAAGGGTGAAAAGCCTGTGAGTAATCGGGAAAGTGTGATTGGAAGGTTTAAAGGGTAATTTGGAACTCTGCCACCAATCAATGGTTTCCGACATAGCCACTGATATTGCCAAGGAAAATCCGCCTTACGTCTTGCAATTCCTACTCGATCCGTTGTATTGGAAAATCCCTTGCCCTGGGAAAGAGAGAATGCAGTGGATAGGGAGAAAAACGAGAGAGAGAGGGTGATCGTTTTGTTCACTACTGATGTCAGTGTCATAGAGGAATTTTAAAGATAGTTTAAATAACTAGTATTGATATCAAACTGTATAAATAGTAATTGAAAAAAGTTTTGGAAATCAGTAAACTAAACTTATTAAAAATATTCTTTTCAATAAAATAACAATAAATTATAACTATTCAGTAACTAGACGTTTTCGTATGAATTTTCATGCTTCATGCATTAAAAACTGGAAATTGACGTTCCCCTAACGTTTTCAGTGATAAATAATGAAAATTGTAAGATTGCAAACAAAAAAATATGTAATTTAAAAATTGTATAATTAGTAACATTTAGAAAAATTTTGATGAAATTGTAGAATTCGACAGCAGTAAAAATTAGTAAAAAGCACAAAAGTAAAAGTAATAAGAGTGTATAACAATGCAATTGTTTAATAAATTCATCAATAAAAAAATCAATATCATTAGTTAAGTAGTAAAAAAGGAGAACAGTACAATAAATTAATATCATTCAATTGAAAAATTGTCATATCGTAAGTTAGTTAAATATCGAAAAAGTAAAAAAATTCATTGAAAAGTAATATAAACAGTAAAAGATAAATAGTTAATAAAGGAAGTTTTATTTATTGAAATTGTGAAAATTCAAACAACAAAACAAAAAATTTTTTATCGAAAAATTATTGAATTGTAAATTAGTGAATTTCAATGAAGTTAAAAAAAATAATATGTAAAAGTAATGAAATGGCATGATAAAACATAAATAAATAAATGATAAATTATTATTACTCGATAAATAAATTTAAATATGAAATAGTTTTAATAAATGCTTCTATTTGTATGAATACTGCAAAAAAATTTTTTGAAAATCTTCGTAATGTATTATTTTTTGTGAGACATCAATGAAAGTTTTTTAACCGGTTATACCATAGAGCATTAAATTCTAGACATGTATAAAAATTTGTAAAAAACTACTAAATTCTGTCAAAAGCATAAGAAATGAAAATGTGTCAATTTTATATTATGAAAACATGTGTGGATATCATTCATTAAAGAAATATACATGTATTTAAAACTTTTATAAGGTTTTCCTGCAACCTTCAAACTGTAAATAGATGTAATTTTGCTAGAAAATATGAAATTACTGAAAATCGATTGAAATTTCTATTCTGAATCATCAAATTTTAGAAATCCATATAACAATCTAGAAAAATATTAGAAATCTATGAAAATCTTGAATAATTTCATCTTTTATTACTATAGAACTACGTAAATTCGTTTACTTTAGAAATTTATGAAACTTTGATTTCTAGAGTAAAATTTCTTGTAATTTATACCTATAGAAATCCATTCACATACAAAAAAATTTTTGAAAATGTATGAAAACTGAAGTAATTCAGAAAAAATTTCTGATTGAACTAAAATATTCGAAGCTGTTTAAACTTTAAATTAATGTTGAATAAATTAAGAATTAGATAAATATTTTACATTTTTGAAGTTTTTAGTTCTAACAGTCTTTCAATTCTATAATCTATAATTTGATCATATACCTTGAATATATTGATACGATACTGATCTCCAGAATCATAGAAATCCAAATAAGTGAAAAATTAAATGGTCCCGCTGCGTTTTTTTTTTTTTTTTTTTTTTTTTTTTTTTTTTTTTTTTTTTTTTTTTTTTTTTTTTATTTTTTTTTATTGTTTATATTTTTTTTATTTTTTTATTAATTTTTTTTCCTGAAAATTATTATATAAAAAGAAACAGTTCTGATTTGTGTGTTATTCGATAAAAATTATGAAAATTTTTTTATTTTAGAATATATTTTATGGTCTACCAGTATCAAATTGGAAACCATCAGTATCAGAATCTTAAAAATCTACATTTAGGAATTAAAAATGCTACAATTGCCAACTCAAAAATGTTTGTCTCATATAAAAATTAAAAATATCAAATTAAAATCAAAAATATTAGAGTCGAAAATATTTTTAATTATTTGAATTTCAGACTTGCGATTGAATAACTTTATAACCTTTCACTCAATTTTAATGCGGTTATTAGATATTAATAATGTACTTGAAGTTTATAATGATCCAAGTTAAATATATATTAACATTGAATATAGGAATACAATAAAGAATAATTAATAAATGAAGAGCTAAAATACTGATAATTTATCTTAAAGAAAAATTATTCTCAAATAGGGAACTTGATTCAAATAAAATTTATGAATCCACTTTAGATGTAAACTAAAGAATTCAAAAAAAATGAACACGTATTTTTTCTTTTTTTGATAGACTAAAAAATGATAAAGTTTCAGAGGTTTTAAAAAAATTATGTGACGTCACCGTCCATATGAAGACAATAGAAATTTGTATGGATCTTGACGTCACACTCCCCACTCTAGTTTTTTAAAACCTCTGTATCTCCTGCAGTTGTCGATCAATTAATAAATGAAAAAATACGTGTCAATTTTTTTCCAGTTATCTAACAGACGTATATAACAGATTTTTTCTCAAGTTCCCTATTATATGCTCTAAATATACATTTTAATATTTTATAATTCTAGAATAAATTTAATGGTTTTAGTGTGTTATATGAAAAATTTCTAGTATCATCAAAAATTCGAATTTTCCGTGAACAACATCTTCTAATCAGATCATAAAATCCTCGAAAAAAAAACAAACTCTCCAAAACAAGATCCTCTCTGCATACTCACAAAATCCCACTTTTTTTCTCGCAATTAAACCCGTTCGCCAATGAAATAACTCTCATTATTATCTGAAAATCCCCAGATTGTACAAGAGACAAAAAAACTCCCTTTTTGCTCGGAAACTAAGTACTCCGATAAGAAGTTTTCGCTCGGAGCGAGTCTGGGCGCGAGTTGAAACGGTGAAACAACGTTTCCACCTCTCAGCCTTTAATTGTGGCACCAGGGTAAGGACCATTTCGGAATCCCGAATAAATGGTAATCTTATCCGTCGAGAATGTAAAGTTTCGCCGTTAAAACATGGACGGTTAGTGGAAACAAAACAATGGGGTCAATGGCTGCGACAACAAACACCTTTCCCCGGAATTCGCCTTTTTCCCGATTTCGAAGCAGGCACGCTGAAATGAATGTACGCGATTGTACGGAAGGAATTAAGCTGAAAGCTCGAATTCACAAACACCGGCTCTGAATTAACCAAGATTTCCTAAGAAATCCCTCCGGGGTACAAAGTTTTCACCTCGTCGCGATAACTGCGATTCCGGAATATGATAGTTTCAATGGCTGTCTCACTAAGTTTGCAAATCATATGCAAGAGGGATTCCAGGGAGTAGAGCGAAGTGGATTCATGATTAATTACTGTTTCGCGAAGACCGGAAGAATGTGTTGGATTATTGGGTTACGAAAACTCGGGAGTAGGAGAGCTTGGCAAAGGGAATTTTATTTGATGATTTATTTTATGAGGTGATCAATGTGACGTATTTTCAGAGACTTATTGACCATGGCGAATTTTGAACATACATATTAGAAAGATTTATTATCATAAAATTATATTCACGAATCTGGCAATACAAATTTTTCGTAGTTATTCCAATTCTTTTATATTTTACATATAAAATAAACATTAAGTTATTTTTTGAATGTTATTTTTAACATTATGAAGAAGTTTGTTCCAAAACGCTCTGAGAAAGCAGTTTTGAAAACTGTGTAATAAAATTTGATTTGGTGATTAACGAAAATGATTGGCAAAAATATAAAAAGTGTTTTTACACAAACTTTTATTAATAAGCCTAGTTACAAATAATCGCCGAGTACTTTACATTGTTGACGTTGATCTAGAAAAATACGTAGAGGTCAAGATACATTTTTGCAATTGATGATACGTTAACAATTTTCAAATATGTAAAAGCGTTTCTTATAAAAATCTTCAGTTCTTCATCAGAAAAACGAAAATCCTCCGAGTTCATATTATAGCCGAGAAGAATTTCTGAAAATCATAATCGTCTTTTTACAAAATGCGTTTACGAAAACAAAAAACTATACTTAAATGTCTGAAATCATTAATGTGATGGGAGTAAAAAAAAGATTATAGTCTTAAATGACAAGCGGAATTATTGTCATGACTGAAGGCAATAAAATAATGATCATTAAAAATTATTGTTGAATCATGATACGAATACAGTTTAAGAAAAACGGCAGAGAATTTAGATACAAATAAATGATTCGCGAAGCATTGCACTTGATTTATTGAAACTAAGTTCAGGAGTCACGATTTTACTACTGGATATTGTTGAAAAAATATTGTAATTCGTATTGAAACATAATCTAAAAATAAAAATTAAGGTCACGTAAAAAAAAGTTACTTCAAATTCTACTTATAATTTCATTTCATACTATAGTTTTATTGGGCTTACGACTGAAGAAAAATTCAAAAGTTTACATAAAATGATTTCATTGAGAAATTAGAAAAATCAATTTAGATAAACGGCAAATTACGAAAGGAAATACTTTTTGATTTAGTAAATAATTTTATTTGTGCTCATTATGACTCAATAAATAATATACTAATCAGTTCAGGATTTATCAATACGATCGTTATCGATTACTATTTTCCAGTAGGTCTCAAATTTTCAATTAAGGCAACATTTTTCAAAAGGTAGATTAATTATTAACATTTTACTATTTAATCCAGTGGCTGAATATTTTGTATTTTCGAATGTTTCTCAATAATTCATGTACAATCAATCGGTTGTAGGATAATTCTTACCTCGTTGTGCGAATGTTTTTGCAGAATGTTTTTCCATTGCCGTTGTAAAATATTTATCCGTCACAAACCATTAAATGTCATTTTTATTGTTTCATGGCATACGAAAAAATTTTCTCTTCATTCACACTAGTTGCATGATGCTTTTTTGATTCTGAGTTTGCAAATTTCTTTCCGTATTATTAACATTAGCAAGACCATTTTCTTGTGTGAATACGTTGATGTACATTTCGCGTATCTTTTCTTGCAAATCTTTTCTCACAGTGATCGCACTTGTACGGTTTCTCTCCAGTGTGCGTACGTTCATGCAAAGTTAGTTCGATTTTTTGGATGAATCTTTTTTCGCAATATGCGCATTTGTACGCTGTATCTCCAGTGTGTATACGTTCATGAAGAGTTCGAGTACTTCTCGCTACGAATCTTTTATCGCAATAATTACACTTGTACGGTTTATCTCCAGCGTGCGAAATTTCAAGCTTGTTACGATTAGATTTCTGTATAAATCTTTTCTCGCAATCATTACAGTTGCACAGTTTTTCTTCAGTGTGTGTCTCTGTATGACGAACTAAATTATGTTTTTGAGCGAATTTTTCACTACATTGCGTACACGCAAAAGATTTTTCTCCTGTGTGTGTTTTCAAATGATTAGTGAAATTACTTTTATTGTTGAATCTTTTTTTGCAATACTCACACAAGTAACGTTTTTCGCCAGTGTGCACTAGTATATGCCGAGTTACCTCCCAATTACTTTTAAATCTCTTTTCACAAAATTTACACGAAAAAGGTCGTTCTCCCGTGTGTTTCAAAATATGTAAATTTAATTTACCTTTCGTAGAAAATCTTTCCTTGCAATAACTACACTCATGAGGTTTTATTCCAGTGTGCGAACGTAAATGTACAATCAAAGATTCTCTGAACGACATTTTTTTTTTGCAATAATCACATTCAAACCAACCATTTTTGCGGTGTACTCGAATATGCTTAGCCAAATCATCTTTCGTTGCGAATTTTTTTTTGCAATGTTCGCACTGGGTTTCTTTGAGGTTCATCAGTTCACGAATGATTTTTTCTTTTAAATTTTGAAAATTTATGGTACTGTATGCAGACTTTGATAGATGATGCCCCATATTTTGCTACGTTCAAGGACGTTCTGAAAAATATCAAGGGGAAAAAAGTACTCTAATTTATTCAACTGTCAAAACGAAAAATCACAGAATAATACGAAAATACTATAAACGCTTCAGATATATGTATCAAGAAATTAATATTTAATGTACTAAGGAAGTTATAGTCATAAATGGAAACATTGCAAACGCTGCAAAAGAATGTTTAAACACAGCAATACTTAATGTTGGTGACGTGCGTTTAAAATAACTAAATCGGGTGTTAATTTTAATGCATAGGTTCTCTTTTAATTTAGATATTGAAGTATTTATAGTCATTATTCTTTCATTCTTTGCTATTTATCACGTGCATGAAAATCCCAAACTATTTATCAATAAATAAATAAATAACTATGTATATTCTACGAGTATCGAATGCGTTAGCAAAATCACATAATTGAAAAATGAAAAATTTTTTGGGGGAAATTCTTGTCACGTATCTCGAACAGTTGAGTATTAATAATTGAAAAATTGAGATACTTCTATGCAGCACATTAACAGACTAAAATCAAATTTCATTTTTTTTTGAAAGAAGAATGATAGGATTCCAAATGTTCAAGAATTTTGAATGACATATATATAAGGCATTTTAATTATCGAAATCGATTTTTTCAATGTTACTATTACTTAAAAGAGTTGTGATACATTTCTGAATGGTAAAGGCAAGTTAAAATTTTCACTTCAAACTACAAATCAGTGACCTCGAAATCACTTAAATCAAATTCCATGATTACAATGCGTTGATAAAAAATTGTGGATCGAAAAATTTGCTTATGCATATTATTACCAAAGATTTACATTTCAAAATTACTCCAAAAAAACATTTACCTAATAAAGCTCACCCCTAGAATATCTTCCTGCCTACACTACTGACTATGGGCGATGATATTATTTTCCATTATTAATAATCATTTGTTTTATATCGAATTTAACCAAAAAATTTTGGGGTCTTTGAATTTTCAAGGTCACACTTGGCTACATTTATCTTATTATTCCACCCAAATAACACTCAAGGAGACACGACGTTTTTTGAATGACATCCAAGAACAATTATTCAAATCTTCAGATAAAATTTGAAGGCTTTGAGGTTGAAAACGTTTCATCCTATTTATCCTTTTCGAAAGTGGTTTCGGCTCAGATGTCAGTTATTTTTCTCAAAGTTGTTGTAATATTTGTATAAAGTGAAATGTCTGTTTTTAAAATGATCACACGACGTAGGAAATATTTAATAACTTTACTAAATTATTGTGAAATCATTTGTAGAATACCCAAATTTTCGGAGGAATAAAATTTCAAGCAATGCTAGTAATATTTACGGCCTGAAATATTAATATGATGTCGAATCATAAAAAAAGGATAATATAAAAAATTTCCACTAATATAATGCTGAATATTTATACAAATAGCATGAAATACTCATTCAAAATACAATTATTTGTAAATAATCTCGAAACACAGCCTGTGTACTTAAGAAAATCGAGAAAAAAAATTGGAAAATCATTTGCCATCACCATTTTTTTCCGAAAAAGAAAAAAGTGTGTTTCATTTTTCGCCCAAAAGCTTAAAGTTTATCATTAAGATATATCTAATCGTATTGAAATGTCAATCAAAAAAATTGCCATGCAAAATTTAATTTTCTGAATCCTGATGCTTTTTCCAAAATCTAAATGCATATATTTTTGTGTTATAATTTGTAATTATTGCAGTATCCATGGACGATTAACAATTTATTTTAATGACATTTTTTCTAAAAAATAATATGATAAAAAAACAGTGAAATAGTTAATTATAGTACAGTAACTTATTAAAAAAAAATTTTTCAATATTGTGTTCTACGATATCTTCAGAATATCAAGCCTGATCTTTCAATTTTTCCTTACTGCTGAATATAAATGCAAGGAAAATGTAATGGAAGTTGTAGAAAAAAAATTACCAAATTCTAATCAGTATAATAAATCGCGTATTTTACAGTTAACTCGAAAATATCGAAACTTGGAGTAACGAAGTATTGTATTTTTGTTCTCTATTACTATTTCGTCTTTTTGGACGTTTTACCTTGAATTATGGATAGCACTTTTTACAGTACTAGTGAATAATCACGAAATGATTATATTTGAATAACAAGAAATCACGATGTATCGACATTTAGATGTCGAAGACCGATGTGACGACTGACGAAGTGAAAGACACAGTGACGCAGCGAAAAAATTTTACTTGAAAGTTGGAAGGTGTGGTAGGGAACTACTCGGAACTAATAGAGACGACTGCTGGACTTCAGCCCCCCCCCCCCCCATAAAACACTCCTCTCTGAAAAATCGATTCAAACAATCAAAACCGTTCAAAACTTTCATACTACAGCATTAAAATAAAAAATCTATAAAGCTATACATACAAATACTAGAAAATATAACAGAGTTATCATTATGACATATCATTCGGAAATTACGATCTCCGAGACCTTTTGATGCCAATTAAAAACTCGGAATTACATCTCAAACGAGTCTCTAAAGTCTCTAATTCCAACCCCTGAAATTTCGCTTCGTAAGCTCGCATGAACTCAGAAAAACGACAAGCCTGAATCCAGCAATCAACACCGGCTCAACTTGATCGATTGACGTTTATAATGTACGAAATAGCGCGTAATATTGTCGAAGAGCGTACAGAGAATGTACTTGGGGGACGATAGGCGGCGTCAAAATGACGAGACAACCTCCTTATTTCCTGTAACTCGCCTAGAATGGGACGAAAGAATGGTGAAATTGCGAGCTTTGTTCGTGTCAGAATCCAACCAAGCTTGTGTCGCGGATCCGAGACGAGTTTCGGGTTACCAACTCGGCACGGTATCTCATCTCGCAGTTTCTCACACTCTGACATTCTCACCTCGCTTTCTTTCGCTTTTTCGCCTCCGACACTTGGCGCCGTCTTCCTTGTTTCACATTCCATTTGCCATCCTCATCTTCGCGAGGCATTTCTCCACGTGAAGCTTGCAAGCTCTATGAGTTTGCGCTTCTACTTACGCTTTGGAGGTACATCAAGGGAAGAAAACTAGACTGGACTTAATTCGTGAGAACTATTGCAGGATGAAAAATGGAAGGTGGAGATAGAGAGATGGGAATCGAAACGAAAAAAGTCGATTTTGTGAGGTGTGATGTTTGTTGGAGTTGTTGGAAAGATTATATTTATATTATTGTGGAGAAAATATTATTATGATAATGAAGAAGGTGAATTTTATAAACAATTTTATTTTCCAAAAGTGCACATTATGGGAAGAAAATATTCACCTAGGTCGCCGATTTTATTGTTCTCCGAAGGAAAAAAATGATAATCACTGCTTTTGATTTTGAATGTCCAAGATACTTCTTGAAGTGTCGTATTTGAAATTCTAAGAAATTTCAATGTACCTTATTCGGAGTTCGAATACACTTTTCAATGTCCAAAACACTTTTTAAGGTGTTTTATGAAAATTCTAAGACACTTTCAAACGTCTAAGTCAGTTCATTGAGTAATAAATGCAACAATTTAAGACAATATATGAAATGTCTATTTTGAAATTGAAAGACCTTTAAAAGTATCTTTCTTGGAATTCTCATAAATTTTCAAGTGTATAAGACACTTCTCAAACTGTCTTATTCGAAGTTCCAAGATATTCAGAAATTTTTAAGACACTTCTTGAAATACTTTATTTGAAATTCTAAGACACTCGAAGGTCGAAGTCCTAAGACACTTCAAAGTGTCTTATCTAGGATTCTAAGACACTATTGAATATCAACACAATTCTTGAAGTGTCTCATTGGAAATTCTAAAACACTTTTATGTTTTTTATACCGTAATATGAGACACTTTTTAGTGTTCAAAATACTTTTGAAGGTGTTTTAAGAAAGTTCTAAGACACTTTCAAACGTCTGACACGCTAATTCTTAAAGTGATTTATTACGAACTTGTAGACAATTCTTGAAGTTTCGTATTAAAAATCAAAGAACTTCTGAAGTATCTTTTCTGGAATTGTAAGACACTTATCAAAGTGTCTTTGAAAATCCAAAGATAATTAGACATTACTAGGACACTTTACAAAACGTCTAACTCGAAGTTCTAAGACACAGAGAAGCGTCTCATACGGAATTTTAAGACACTCTTGTATTCTGAGATAATTTGTAAAGTCTTTTATTTGAAATTATAAGACACTCCAATGTGCCTTATTCGGAATTTCAAAACACTATTAAATGTCTACGACACTATTTGAGGTATTTTATTCAAACTCGAAAACATTTTTCAACGTCTTAGATACTTCTTAAACTGATTTATAAAAAACTTGAAGACAACCATAAAGGTCTTATTTTGAATTTAAAGTCCTTGAAAAGTATCTTTTCTGGAACTCTAATACACTTTAGAGTGTCTAAGACACTTTTTAATGTGTTTTTTAAAAATTTTCAAGATATTTTCAATTTTCAAGACACTTCTCGAAGTATCTTATTTGAAATTCCAAGACACTCGAAGGTGTCTTATTCGAAATCCTAAGACACTTTAAAGTGTCTTATCTGGGATTCTAAGACACTACCGAATATCAACACAATTCTGAACTGTCTAATTGCAAATTCTAAAACACTAACCTTTTTTATACCGAAATATGAGACACTTTTTAATGTTGAAAACACTTTTGAAGGTGTTCTAAGAAAATTCCAAGACACTTTTAAACGCCTGACACTCTAAATCTCAAAGTGATTTATTTTTCAAAGTGTCGTTGAGAATTCAAAGATATTTAGATATTTCTAAGACACTTTATAAAATGTCTTACTCGAAAATTTAAGACATTCAGAAGCGTCTGATTCAAAATTTTAAGACACTCTCGAATCTCTGAGATACTCCGTAAAGTCTCTTATTTAAAATTATAAGACTCTCCAATGTGTCTTATTCGGAATTTCAAAACACTATCAAATATCCAAGACACTATTCGAAGTCTTTTATTAAAATTCGAAGACAATTTTAAACGTCCAAGACACTACTACTTGAAGTGTTTTATAAATAATTTCAAGACAACCCTTGAAGTCTTATTTTGAATTCAAAGTCCTTGAAAAGTATCTTTTTTGTAACTCTGATACACTTTCAAGTGTTTAAGGCACTTTTGAAAGTGATTTTGAATAATTTTCAAGATATTTTCTATTTCCAAGCAACTTCTCGAAGTATCTTATTTGAAATTCGAAGAAACTACGATGTGTCTTATTCGGAATTCTGAGACACTTTTTAATATCAAAAACATTATTCAACACCAATGTCATCGATTTTTCTTAAGGATAATTTCATTGGGGGGGGG
>JAPYZL010123375.1:0-11781 GCA_030522825.1 Platygaster orseoliae
GAGTTTTGCAAAAAGTGGTAAAGGACTTTTCGACTCGAAATTGAAAAAGGAATTCAGGATTTTTTTTTTATCGCGGACTTTGGGACACCCTGTATGTATAAAAAAATGTATAAATTGTGATCTTGTAATGTAATTTCATATATCTTTAATTTTGAGAGCTGCTTTTTACTTAAGTTAAAAATACAATATGTTTAATAATAGTAATAATTGCGATATTTGACGTTTTACTATACTGCGTGGTAAAAATAAATATATTTATGGCTAAATGTACTTTAGTATATGAAAAATAAAAAAATATTGTAGATTTTCCTAGAATATACTCATTTCTCTAATATTTATAGTACAAATTACTTGGTTTTTTTTTCAGTGAGTACTTTTTAACATATTTATGGTAAAAGGTACAGGAAAAGAAAGGAATTGCTGTGGCAGTGAAAAGATGTGCTGTTTTGACACAACTTGATACAAAGAATGTTTTTGCAGTAGTAGCTTTTTTGGTACCAGAGAATAGTTATTTTCGTAATCAGGAGTTAGAGCCAATTTTGGCGAAGCCGTACGTTTTTGCCCGAGCCGGAGGCGAGGGTCAAAATTGGCGATAGCTCACGATTGCGAACGTAATTGTTCATCACAATAGCCTCAAAATCACGTCAAAATGTCAGTTTTGAGATTAGAGTGATGAAAAAATTATTATGCAATAGAACTTTGTGCAGATATAGAATATTTATAAATAATGTAGGTATTAGTTTGCAAACGTAAATGGGATTACTCTGTATAATTACCAATAAAAAAAAATTTTTTCGAAAAGTAATCACTTAGGTTGTTGTAAGTATTTTTTTTTTCACTAAAATTTTTGAATTCCTTATTAGAAATATTTTTTTTTAATTTTACATTGAAACATATCAAACATGTATGTTCACTTTTTTTTAAAGCTTTTTTTGATAAATACATATGATTTTTTGAAAATTATAGGCTGAACATTTTTCTAGGCATTCACAATGATTTTTCGATCAATTAAAAGCAAACTGCACTAAGAAAAAAATCCAGTGCTTTTTGACATATTTATTATTAGGTACTGTTTGAAATATTTATAGCTTATTTACAAGTAAACTATCAAAATATTCGCATTTATTATTTGAAATGAAATTTTATTTATAAGTTACTTGGTCTATTGATGAGTCATTGAATTTAGTACACTGAGTAATGACATGATTTCGCAAATTTCCAAATTTCAAAGCCGAAAAATTACCACTCCTGAATCGTACGAAAAAAATGAATGTTCAAAAAATTATATCCTTATAAACTTTTAATATCTTAATAAACTTTAAGATTCTTTTGATCATATGATTTCAAAGAAATCAATGGCGTAGGCAAAAAAAATGTCTGGGAAGGAATTTTTTGAAAAAATCTGTCTTAATATTATTTTCTTACAAATCTATAAAAATTATAAAAATATTTGGATAACTTTGATACCTAGAGCATCGATTTTAGAAAGCTATTTAGAAATTGATAATAACAGAAAATCATTCAAGATATATAAACAATGAAAAAATATTAAAAATACTCTAAGTATTAGGAAAAGACAAAATCCAACTCCAATATATTAAATAACAAATACGCATATGAAAAATGTTTGACATTGGAGTCAAAAATTTTCATTACTTTGAAACTTTGAAATTCGTAAAATTAAAAAATCTTATTACCAAAACCAGATCTTCAATGATTTAAAATAGAGAATTATTCCTGAAAGAAGTATATTTTTTTGAATATTTAAGGAATTCTTAAAATTTACGTACTTTATGCTTTTCATACAATTTTGTTTTGTTTGTTTGTTTGTTTTTTTTTTCGTTTTTTGATATTTTTATAGATTGTTTGGAATTCCATAATTTATTCTAAATTTTTCTAGAATTCAATGCTGAACTATTGAAATTGACAACGATTTTGAGTTTCTAGTATTTTCATAGATTTCTAATATATTTGTAGATTGCTAAATAGATTTCTAGAATTCGATACTCTAGATTTCTAATGTTAATAAACTTCCAGTATTTTTAAAGTTGTCTGAAAAAATTAGATCTACGTATATTTTGAATATCTAATAGATTTTTTAAATGTTCATTCTTCTTTTAATGTTTATATGACATTCAAATTGTAAATTCGTACAATGAAACTATTGCATCTTTACAACATTGCAGCAATTAATATGAAAGTGACAATATTTGCAATTATACTGTGAAACCTTTAAAAGTATCTTAAAAGTTTCAATATTCCACTACTTTTTACCATAAATATGTGGAAAAATACTGGATTGTATAACAGGTTCATATTTCATTATATCCTAATCATTTTTTTACAGTTAGTCTAATTTTCTAGTGGTTAATAAAAAAAATTTGTTTAACTGAAAACATGAGTGAACTGTAGAATCTACGTTTTTTCATTTAAGTTTAATTGAGTAATTTTCTTTTTATACCAGTATATAAGAAATTTCATTCTTAGAAATACCCAGTAAACACAAGCCCATATGTTTCAATAATAAAACATTGTATTATGAAAATTATAATAATATACTATACTTTTATACAAATACTGATATCCAACTTATGACGAAAAATAAGACACGACCATTTACTAACTCTAACTTCCAACTAAAATTAATGACTCTTAAATCAACAAAATGTCAACAATTTTTGCAAATAAACCAACAAATTGTGTTTTTCATAACACACCCATGAAAAAAAAAAAACCATCACTTTTCATAGACCAAAGTTCCTCTAACAATGATGATTCATTTTTACATTCAATTCACAGTTTTAATTCCATCGCCCCCGATTTCACCGACTGCGAAAATAACGCGAAATTTCAAATCGACCAGATAAAATCGAGATCCGGACCGCACAGGCGCGCGTAATTTTCTCGCGGCCGCAGAGAAGTCGAGAGCCAGCACGTCACAGTCCATATACATTTCGCTAAAGAACTCTCGTAATATCTCGTTTAGAAAAATTACAGGTTCGGAGAGGCTGCCAATGTATAAAACAAACATCGTTAAGTCAATCCTATACTTAAGAACCTTCCTCTGCGAGCCTCTCTTTTACCCCCCCCCTCTCCCCCGCGCTTCCTCTACCTCGTCCCTCTGCTGAGGAGCGCGCCTGGCAACCCCTCCGGCGCTTCTGACATGTGTGTTCTCACGGGGCCCACTTTGTGTGAGTGAGTAAAAAAGTAAAAGTAAAAAAAAATTGAATCACAGGAAACGGAGAAGGAAAGAATAGTACACTACTCAGCTAGTGTGGAAAAACCTTGCGATTTGTGAATGGAAACTTGTTTTCTTTACTTTTACTTTTGGATAATTTTTGATGGGTCTATTATTATTTGAAGAGAATGTAAACTTGTTTAGTAAAAGAGTTATGATTTTGGAAGAATTTGCAAATTGGAATCTGTTTTGAATTTTTCGTGCTTGGTTATGAAGCAGACATAATCAGTACAGATATGCGGTTTAGACGAAGCTCATTTGGAGCTTTCTTTTGGTTTAATTTGTTCTTTTTCTGGCTGAGAACTGATTGCTGCTACGTGATACCGACAATTATTCAAAGAGCAGGCTAAATTTAGTCGAATACAGAGATAAATTCGTGGTATCTCGCGACACATTAAAAGAATGGGTGTTTTTTGTTATTTCCTAATTAAGAAGTCTTTAGAATTGATCAAAATAAATTCGGCAAATAATAATTTTTAGAGGATACTTTTAAATGCTGGAATGTGGTAATAAAAATTATTGCAGAGACAGATTTTTCATTTATCAGAGGTCAAAAAGTTAATATTAGGAAAATTTAATCCAGTTTTGAACTCAATAGAAAAATGATTAATTTTTTAAGAAAATAAATTGTGTTTCTTATGACACTTTTGGAACCATTTGTTTATTTTTAGACATTTTTTTTAAAATCATGGTTGACTCATTTTCCACACAAAATTGAGAATTTTGTGAAAAATTTCGTGGAAAGAAGGTGTTTCAATAAAACATTTGTAATTTCTGTACAATTTTTGCACCTCCTAAAGTTTACAAATTAGCAATATTGGGAAAAAAATGAAACCTGAACTTCAACCTGCAGTATAAAAAATTCAAAGGAAGGATTATAAATGGAGTTTAAATGTTTATAGTTTGATGAAAATACGATTAGAAAAGGAAAATTTTAAATAAGATTGAAAATTTGTCAAGTTAAGAAAAAAAACATGAAAATTTCAATACAATTACATATGCAATGTCTGAAATATTAAGCTCTAATTGCACAAAACATGAAATTTTTCAAAAATGCCTAGAAATGATATAAAATAAAAATTTATTAACATTCAGAAATATTAATAGTTCATTAAGGGGGTGGGGGGTTAGGGATAACTTGAAACAAAAAACACTTTTTTCGCTGATTTTTTACGGAGATACAACTCAAGCAAATTTATTGAAATTTTTTTTTAAATTATAAACCATCATCTAGAGAATATTTTATCAAATTTTTGTAATTGTACATTGAAAAATAAGCCGGTGACAGAGCGTTTCCCAAAACGTCTTTTTGAAAACACGTTGTACGGTGAACACGATAACTCGGCGTAAAATTATCGGAAGAGTAAGAGTTGATTCTCCCCCTTTAATCGTTAGAAAGTTATTATTTTCGTTTTTCAATAATTCGTGGTCTATTGAAGCAAAAAACGCGATTTTTCGCTAAATTTTCCGCCATTTTTTAAGTGAAAAAGCACTTTAAAAAAAATATAAAAAAATCAAAAACGTAGGGGGAGGCATTTTATACCAAGAAAGTATGTTCCAAGTTTGAAAAGAATCGGTTGAGTAGATTTTGCAGAATCGTGTTCACGAACTCAAAAAAATTGGTTTTCAGAAAAACACGTTAATAGTTTGTTTATTTCTCAAAAAATTTGAAAAAAACATTTTTTTGTGACTTACACTGAATCATCAATTGATTTAAAATTGTGACACAACATTTTGATTTTCTAAATCTCCTCATCCCTTACCCCCCCCCATCCCCCTTAAAATCGGCAATGATATTGCGCCTTCAATTACAACTTGTTCGTGTTTAAAATCTCTAAAAATTATCAATAAAAAATATTTTTTAGGAAAATCCAGTAAACAAATTTAATTTTTTTTGTATAATTTTCTACATAATTATTATACTTCATAAATTTGAAATAATTACACATTCAAATACCATGACAAAATATCAAGATCTTTAATAAAACTCCATAAAAATCGATTTCAATCAACTAAAATTTACAATCTAATCGAAAATTTATCTAGTCGAGAAAAAAAAACATGAAAATTTTTGCACTATATCAAACTCAAGTCATGATATATCAATACCAAGTCCACAAAACACTGAAATTCGTAACTGTGTCAAAATATTACTCAAATTTCATAATTATCCAAAAAAAAAAGATTGTTCGTCAAAGTAATTCCAAATTTTTCGCCTTCAGAAACAAAAATAACAATAGTTTCTTGCTACTATTATGAATTATCACTATTCATAAGCGAAATTCAGTAACTAATCCTAATTTTTTTAGAATTACTTCATTGAAAAACTGAAAATACTTCAGATCATTCTACAATATCATTATTATAATTTACTATTTTAAGTTCTGATATGTATATGATGAAAAGTATTAAATAATTGTAAATTTTACAATAACGTAGAAAATTTTGTCATTTTTATTTAATTTGTTACAATATTATATGAAAATGATTGTCATATTGAAAAAATTGAAATGTGTATGCCAGTTTTTATCAGACAATTTTAGACAATTTTTAATCTACAGGAGACAAACTGTAAATTACAAATTGTAATTATAAGTGTATTAGTACACAGGATTCAATGTCCATATATTTATGGTAAAACAATAAATAAAATATATTACTTTCTATAATTTACGTTTTTTTGCTGGTAAAATTTAATAACATAAGTATATGAAATTATGAATCACAAAAACTTATATCCTTTTTTAACCCTCACATGACTGAGGTGGGCCCATGACCCTTTTTTTAAAAATAACTTTTTTGGAATTATTGTTACATTTGAAACGAAATTTTCATAAAAATTGATGCAGCCTAACACACACCTATGAAAATAAAAACAATTCCTAGGAATAAATGACTCCTTCAACATCATCAAAAAGTAGAACCTCAGTCGCGGATTTATAAAATAGAACTCAGTCATGTGAGGGTTAAAAAATCTACTTTATATTTTCCATTTTTTCCAATATTGTGTCCTATTACAATATGTTATGGTGAATAGTACACAAAAATATAGCAAAAAGAACTATACAGATATGAATACTGGCAAAACTGTATGGCATATTCTAACGTCTGGATTGCTAGAAATTACAATATGATATTACAAAAACTACAAAAAAAGATAGTAAAAAACCCAATACACATAGGATTTTTTACAGCATAAAATATCAACCTACTGCAATGATTTACAGTGTTTACTTGATAATATGACTAAAACGTACAATATTTCAGACAGATTCCATAGTACTATACAGTATTGTAAAAATCACTAATTTTTTTACAGTGTCAAAAATCACGAAAGAACCCCCTCAAAGCAACAAAACTACCAACAAATAAAATGAATCACCTAAAAAATTCACAAATCCACATACCAAGCTCCTGTCCTTTTCACTAAATCGAAATCCGTACAACCGAGACTCAACTGTACAAACTCTCATTCCCACTCGAACCTCGAAAATTCATATTCCAAAATAAAAAATTTTTATTTACTTTATAATAACACAAAAAAGTACAATATTTAAGACAGATTCACAAGTACTATAGAGTATTATGAAAATAACTAATTTTTTTTCAGTGTCAAAAATCATCAAAAAACCCCCTTAAAGCAACGGAATTCCAACCAAATCAAACAAATCACCCAAAAAACCCACAAATCCACATACCAATCCATGGCTTCTCTCCCTTTCCCTAAATCGAGGTCCGCACAACCGAGACTCAACTGTACAAACTCCCATTCCCACTCTACCCCCAAAAACTCATAATCCACTATAAAAAAATCTTCCCAAAACGCATAAAATTATTCGCGAGACGAACTTTTCCGCTTCGTCGACACGTCGAAACTGGGCATTGTGTCATCTCCAGGATTGCACGAACACGAAGTTAGCATCCTCGGGGGAGGGGTGAAAACTTGCATCTTTTTTTTTTCTTCATCCCCCACGCTTAACTTCCGCGTTTTTTATTTCAGCTTGCACATCGGAGTGGGCGAGGGGGTGTTCGCCGGAGGACTGAAAGCGGGGTGAAAAAACTTGTATAGGGGCAAGGGGGGAGGAGGAGCAGGGTGGTGGTAAAGGAGTACTTTCAATTGCCCGACCGCGAGGGAGACGTAGACTCGTTGAGAAGTCGACGATGCATCATTTGCGTGTGTTCTGGCCTGGCGAGAAAATTTTCTCTCGCGACCGCGAACGAGGGGAAAATCGAGTTAGAGGATTTTTCTCGTTGCGAGTTTTCAGGATTTTTCATGGTGGGATGTGGGACTTATCTGGGTATGACTTGGGGTTGACCGTAAGATTTTATTGTCTGCACGGAGTGAAATTTTTGGTTACAGCAACTATTGATTTAGTTAAATATGAGCCCACCAAAGTTTTGGGTAGTACAACCAAAACTTTAGGCGTGATAACCAAATTATTGGTTATTGCAACTTAATGATCAGTCATGAAAATTGAGCATCAATTGCTGTAACAGAAACTTTGGTTGTAGTACCCAAAATTTTGGTGGATCCATATTTTACTAAATCAATGGTTGCTGTAACCAAACCATTTCTCTCAGTGTGTTGAATATTCCTGAAGTTCCAAACGTTTGAAAAAAAACGAAATTGAAAAAAAATTTTTCTTATCACCTTTCATAGAAAATTGATAAATGATTATCGAAATTAAACAAGGATTATTCAAAGCTAATAACAATTTTTTACTTTTTTTTGGGTGGAGTTGAAAAATCAATTTTTTGACATATCTGTTTCTTTTTTAAACATTTGAAACTTCAGACACATTCTGATGAACAGGGCAGCCAAAAATATTTATTTAAATAAAAAATATTTAAATAAATATTTTAGCAGTTTTTTGCCCAACAAAAATATTTCGCCACTTTTAGATTTTTCGTAAATATTTTAAGGTTTCTCATTTTTAATACCAAATATTTTCAACAATTTTTGACCATAAAAAATATTTACTTTTTATGCATGTTTAGCCATTTTGTTTTTCTTCAATTTTCATTTAATTGATAAAAGAAAGGTGTCGATCACTCAGAACCAAGTATTTTCAAATATATTTTATCAATTTCTTGATCAATATATAATTATCAATTAATTAACTATTATAAATTATTTCATTTAATTATTATATTTAAAAAAATACTTGGCTCTGAGTGATCGACACCTTCCTTTTATCATACGACTATAAACAGAGCAATTCAATTTTTGGAATTAATTTCATTTAATTTTTTGCAAATTAAATTATTAATGATAAAATTAAATTATAAATTTGTGAAAATGCAAATCTAAATCTGAAAAATTAAAATAAAAATGTAAATAATTCGCATTTAATTTTAATTTTTTTTTCTTTAATTTGATCTAATTAATTTCATTTTCTTTTTTTTGCAGTTTGAAAATTACCAAGAAATTATTCGACATGTCACATGTTCACAGATTCATAATCTGTTTAAATTTCAAGATAAATAAACAATTGAAACATTGTGTTAATCGAGTTATAAGTCGAAGAGAACTTAGTAAAACATGTAGTCATTTTCTGCAACAACTTTAATTAGCAGCCGAAAATGTAAACAAACGTACAAAAAACATAAAATTTGCTTGCATTTGATAATAAATATTTCTTGCCTATCACTAATATTTCCCTGTTTTTTCATGCATAAATAAATAAATATTTTGCATTTTATCGTAAATATTTTTGGTTGCCTTGCTGATGAAGAATAGTTTTAGAAAGAAAGTTTGGAGGAAATTTGTGACAATTTGGAAAGAATGGTTTTCCAGAACTTTTTATTTGTTGATGTACATTGAGAAAAATTTCTAGAATTTTCTGACATTCATATGGTAAAAAGTAGAAGGACATTGCAAAATTTTCAATATTATCGCAAATTTTGTAATTTTTATTTAACTTGTCACAATATTGTACAAAAAAAGTTATATGATAAACGGTTTTAAGAAAATGCAAATCATAATAAAAAATTCCTTCATGTACGTTGAAAACAAATATAATTTGGCATGTATTCTGATGATAATCATGCATAAATAATCAAAACGTTGGCAAAAAAATTTATTAATTGACTATGTAAGTGAAAAAAAATTTATTTATTGATTATTGAGGAAAAGTTGTTCTTTTCATGCAAGAGTAAAAGTAAAAACAAAGGGATAGCAACAACTTATAGTAATTAATGTATAACTTTGGATGTGGTTGCACCAACCACAAATGAAGTTATGTCTACACCATGAAAATATTTAGGGCAAATTTTACTATTTATGAAGTTGTGACAACCACATTGTTTTTTCTATGTATATTATAGCGATTTATTTTTACCATACATTATAGTAAAACGTCAAATATTGCAATCATAAGTTGATATGTATAGTCTAAAATACTAAACGAACTGTATTTTGTAATTTAGTAAATAAATTATAAATTATAATTACATATATAAATTATATTATATGAATAAATAGATAGCAGTTGTCACTATACAAAATATGAGAAATTTTCATCAATATTTACCGGATTGTAAAATTTTATCGCACAGTGTTATCATTTATTTAATTTAAATAATTTTATGAAATTTTTTTTTTCAATAATCATTAATTTAGTTTCTTAGTTTTTTTTTTTTTTTTTTTGTTAAGTAACTTTTTCTTTTGATTTCTCATGTTGCCTACAGAAAAATAATTTGTTTTTTGAAATTGATCCATGAATGCAAAAAATAAGTTGTTGGAATTATGAAATTTCGTTTTATAAAATATATGTGTATTTTGTTTGGAGGTGAATTACGATAAGGAAAAAAAATTTACGTTTTGGTTTTTTTAGACCAGGGAATTTGGTATTTTGGTATCAGGAATATTTTTTTGTGGGCTTTATGAATTTATGAAATTGTGAAAACTGAACGCGAATAGTTACAGATAGAAAATTAAAATTTAGGATTGTCAAAAATTTTTACGAAAAAATACTTACAGAAGTTTTTGTAACAATGACTTCTTTGATTTCCCTCAATTAAAATCACACCAATTAAAGGTATGTCAGTAGAAAAAATAAGAAAAACATAAATTTAAAAAAAACCTCAAATTCCCTTATTTTTGTGACTTTCAATAAATTAAAAATTTTAATCTCACCTACAACTGAATTTTTAGCTTATAAGGGAAAAAAACTTTTATCAATCTTATCCCTAAACTCAGATAAAATCTTTCCCTCAATTTCTAAAACTCCCAAAAACCACTTAATTTCAAAATAGCTAAAAACACTGTCCTAAAATTCCACACTACGCACCAACCAAAAAAAAAAATACTTCCACTAAATGACAACCTTTTTCAAAGATTTTCAAAAATCTTCACAAACGCAAATATGACCTCTCGACCCACCACGAAATCCGATTCGCGTTTTCTACCGCAAAAACTCGCCGTGAGAAAATAATCTCGCGTTCGTTGAAGAAAATCCATCATTTTCGTCACGCCTTAACACTTCGCCGAGGGTGACCGGGAAGCTCACGTGCTGCGTCGAGCGCGCGGTCGATAAGCGGCGCCTCGCGTATCTCGAAAATGCTTTTCACGCTGCGTACATTGTGCAGGCCTTGCACCGCTAAGTTCGTGTACTTTCCCGAATATCGCGAAAACAGAAAAATACCTCGAGTCGTTCCTATTTTTCGTGCCCTACAAGAATTTTCCGTATCCCAAAATTTCCCATAAATTATGGAAAAACTTTCATTCACAAGTACAAAAAAATTACGATTACTTGCAGTAACTTTTAATGTTGTTGCACTAACCACAAATGAATTTATGTCTACACCAGGAAAATACTTTGGGCAAATGTTACTATTTATGAAGTTGTGACAACCATATTGTTAAAAGGAGAAGAAAAACTCACCGGCCGCTTTTGGTGATGACCATTTCCGTGCCGAGCTTGTGAAATTTTTCCCAAAGCTCTTTGCCCTCGAGAGTGACCTTGGGATCATCAACAACCCCGTCCTCTTCTGTGTGGGGTGGCACCAGGTGATGGTGCGAGCCGGGCAGGGGGTGGTGCGAAGCGAGGGGATGAGGCGTCGAGTGCATCATCCCCGGGTGCAGGGGTGGCCTCAGGGGCCTCATCGCCGGGCCCCCCGAAGCGCCTTGGTGGTGCTGGTGGTGGTGGTGGTGGTGCAAAGCTGCAGCCACTGACAATATCGCTTGGGCCTCGTCAGGCGTTTGGGGGCTCAAACCCAAACCTGGAAAAACACGAATTGTCACGTCAGGTATTTTAATTTTGCAACAAAAACTTTGATTTTTCGAAATTGGAAGGTATCTACATGATTTTTTTGTGCATTGTTAACATTGTGTAGGGGAAAATGGGGTAATGACGGCCATCACCATTTTCGGTACTTAAAATTGACGTAGGTCCAAACCGTTTACTGTGTCAGAAAGCTTATTCCATAAGCTTGTTTTTAAGTAGATGCTGAAGTGTGTGGATTTATTATAATTTGTAGTTCCAGACCAGTGCCGAAACGTAACTATCCGAAAGTTTTATAAGGTGTTGAAAATATCGATT
>JAPYZL010123404.1:0-14699 GCA_030522825.1 Platygaster orseoliae
TTAGCATTTGAGTTACACTTGTTATCTTAACTTTCGTTTGATCAAAAATGTCAATTTTTGGGTGTGTTTTGATGCTGAATGAAAACTATGCCGTCATTACCCCACTTTCCCCTACTGAAAATCGACATAAAATATATTTATTCTGATCAAGCAATGAAGATAAATAATTTTCTTGATAAATAAATGGTTAAATAATAACGACTATGCGATTTCAACAATAATTAACTCTTCAAAGTTTTAATGCCTTTCAGGATCCTTAATTTTACAGGATTTACAATGTTTTTCAACTTCTCCATAAGATAGAAACATCAAATATTTTTGACATATTCAGGACCTCGTATTTCGACAGAATTCCTGAATTTTTCGAATCACTTCATTTTTCAAGATTTTTTTTTGTGACCTGAATTTTTGAGTTTTCCGAATGCTTTCAAATTTTTTGAACTTTTTCAAATCTTGGACTTTCAATAGATTTTCGAACTTTTCGGAATACTAGATTAAGATTCTTGGGGATTCCCAATCTTTTTTGGATTCCCAAATTTTTAGTGATATCAAAACTTCTTGAGATTCCCTAACTTTTCGAAGTCCTGGACTTTTCGAGATTCTCGAATTTTTCGGAATTCCTGAACTTTTCGAGATTTCTCAGTGCTTATTTAGGACCTCGTATTTTTGCAGAATTCCTAAATTTTTCAAGGTTTTTATTTTTTGGGACTCCGAATTTTTGAATTTTCCGAATGCTCTAACATTTTTTGAATTTTTCCGAATTTTGGCTTTTCACTAGATTTTCGAACTTTTCGTAATACCAGATTAAGATTCTTGGGGATTCCAAATCTTTTGTTGATTCCTAAATTTTTCGGGGTTTCAAAACTTTTTGAGATTCCCGAACTTTTTGGAATTCCTGAACTTTTCGAGATTCCGAACGTTTCGGGATTTTTGAACTTTTCGGGATTCCCGAACTTTTTGGAATTCCTGGACTTTTCGGGTTTCCCGAACTTTTCCGGAATTCAAAGTAATGAATTCTCCGAGAGATTTCTACAAAAAAAATTCCAAATGATCAACGTGCATTACAGCAACTACTCTCATGTACCTTGCTCCAATTTTTCAAAAGCATGATCTATGGTAATAAACGTAACATAGAAATAATTATGCCTCGCTCGGCGAGCGTTCAATATTTATGCACTTATATCGGAAGACGTACAAGCGGAAGGCCAAGGATTGTATGGCCCGTGTAACGAGTCGCATAAATGTGCCCCCGAGAACATAACTCATTGCGGTAAACGAGCGCCACTTCCCCGCGTCAAATTAACGTGGGGCCAGAGCCTTTCATGTGACTGCAGACTCAACGGTCACCCCGATCATGTACACATTGCCTTTTTTTCCCTCTCAACACTCTTCGGCCTCACTAAATCCCACCCAAAACAAATAGCTATAAATCCTCATTTACAAACGATTTCCGTCATGTCACGAATTGCACCTTTCGATACGGAAAAAATAGATTTGCTGTATCAAAAAAATGTGCTGTTTGTTACGTACCAAATGACATAACAAAAAATTAGGTTTCGAAACGTTAGGAATCTCTGTGTGAAATGTAAAAATCTTTTTTTTAAATGAATTATTTTGATATTTTAAAATATTTCAAATATATAACATGTTCCAACACAACTTGGAATGAAACTTTATATTTATATTCACAAAATAAATGTGAAATAAATAAAAAACTAATCCATTTTATTTGGTGATCATGCATCCTCGGTTTTTCGTCTTCGGGTGCTGTTATCGATTTGAAACGATTTTAGAGGGTGGTTTACCCTCAACGTTTTTGATTTCCAAGTGCAACTTGGATACCTCGAGTAACGCTTCACCGCCTCGAATTAAGGGGAGACCTTAGGGGTTCATCCCGAGTTATCGGCTGTTTCTCATTTCGCGGGGCGAAAAGTAAATCTCTACAATATTGCGAATGAGTATC
Organism: Platygaster orseoliae; assembly: GCA_030522825.1. NCBI lineage: Eukaryota > Metazoa > Arthropoda > Insecta > Hymenoptera > Platygastridae > Platygaster > Platygaster orseoliae. Next base: position 1,964 of record JAPYZL010123404.1, read on the forward strand.
GAGTTTCTTCTGGCGTTCGGTTTTATTGCAGTCGCGCGAGAGTTATGCGCTTCCGCGGCGAAAAAAATGTATATGTACGAAGCGTGTCTCAACAAGTGGAGGAAAAAAAATCCGCGTCTCGAGGAACAAAAAGAACTCACCTTTGCACTCGTTGGCGTCTTTGCCGGCTCGGGCCCATGGACGGTCGAAGTAGAAGAGTTTGCATTTCTCGCACCTGCGGGAAAAAAAGTGTCGCGATGTAAATGAAAGGGAATTGATGTAACGAGTTTAAGGAACTTCGGGCACTCTCGGGGAACTTGGGTAAACTCGCGAGTGATTGAGCAACTTTTTTACGCGTGAATAAGGACGAATCGGGGGAGATTTGGAATAGCTGCGTTGAGGTTTGAGGTTGAAAATTGCTAGTACTGCTATTAGTTAAGAGTGTTTTATTTTAATAGACGAAATATATTCTTTTAGAAGAAATAAATATTTATTTGCAGCTTGCAGCAAATCTATGTTAATCAATAGGGCTAACTAATATATAGAAGTAAACTATGAATATTTATTTAAATATTTTCGGCCTTTTTACCTATGTATACAGGGTGTCCCAAATTATCGTATAAAAAAGAGAAAATGGTAGATTCCTTGCAAAAATTTAAGATTTATTTTCCTTTGCAATTTTTCATAAAACTCAAAATAAAAAAAGGTATTCAAGTTTGAAATTGAAACGATAAATCAAGTTTGAAATTTACCAAAATTTGCTCATTCATTTTTTGAGTTGGAAAGTCATTTACGACTTTTTACAAAACTCAAAACCGAAAAAAATATTCGCGTTAAAATTTTTAACTCATCAGATTCGCTAAATTTAAAATTGTAATATCTTTTTTGATTTTGATTTTTGTGAAAAGTAGTAAAGGACTTTTCGACTCAGAAAAATAATAGGAAAATTTAGGTAAATTTTGGTCAGTGGTTTCTATCCCCACTCCTCGTAAGATCGCGTTTATTTGTTAATGTTTAAAGTCGAATATCTTTTTCGATTTTAAGTTTTTTGAAAAATAACAAAGAAAAAATTGCCTCGAATTTTTGCAAGGGATCTACCATTTTTTTGTATACGAGAATTAAGGACATCCTGTATTTTGTCTTTGAATCAATAGGAATTTCCAACAATGTATTAATCCTAAGGAAAATAATCATTGAAAGTTATATACAATAAATTTAAAAATTCATGATAAATGAATATTCATTTGAATAATTTAGAAATATAAATAATAAATATTAAAACCCCTACCGAAATTAGGGTAAAATTATTAATTTTTTTATGTGAAAATGATATAAAATAGGAAAAATGCACTTCAAAGTCAATGAAAACACAAACAATAAAAAAAACAGCATTGACATAATAATGATGATTTTCACAAATAAAGAAGTTATCAATTAAAATAATAACTAGAAATATCGACAATGAAAAAAAAAATGAAAAATTGGTAAAAAACGGGAAAATTGGCCATAAAATTTGCAATTTTTGAGATTTTTGGCTAATTTTTGGAACTTAAGCTTCTGAACCCGGCAAGAGCTTAAGTTCCAAAATTTGGAACTGTGCAACCAAAAAAAGTTAGATTTTCCGTTCAAAAACTCTAAAATTGGTGAAAAAACGCGAAAATTGGTCATAAAATTTGCAAATTTTGAGATTTTTGGCTGATTTTTGGAATTTAAGCTTCTAAGCCCGGCAAGAGTTTAAGTTCCAAAATTTGGAACTGTGCGACCAAAAAAAGTTAGATTTTCCGTTGAAAAACTCTAAAATTGAAGAAAAAACGCGAAAATTGGCCATAAAATTTGCAATTTGTGAGATTTTTGGCTAATTTTTGGAACTTAAACTTCTGAACCCGGCAAGAGCTTAAGTTCCAAAATTTAGAACTGTGCGACCAAAAAAGATCAGATTTTCCGTTGAAATACTCTAAAATTGATGAAAAAACGCGGAAATTGACCATAAAATTTGCAATTTTTGAGATTTTTTCTTATTTGAAAAAAAAAAAAAAAAATTGGTGAATTTTTTCACTTCATTCCAGAGGACGTATAACAAATGCTTCTCTGTCAGTTATCAAATTCAAATAAAATTCAGGGTTTTTAATTTTATAAACTCAAAAATAACAGCAATTCCGTTTCCAGAAGAATTATAATTATAAATAATTAGCTAGGATGACGTAGATAAAAGAAAATGTTTTTACCCAGTGATTAAAAAAAAAAAACTTGAGTTTATGAAAACGTTTAAAATTTTTCTGAAATTTGATTTCTTAGGAATCATACTGTTCTAAAATTTTTTAATATTTTCATAGTTTTTGAAAAAAAATGTATTCAGACAGATTTTTTCGAAAAACTCCTGTCGAACATTTTTCTGCCTACGCCCATGATTTTTTCATTTTTATAAAGAATTTTTATGAATATTTTTAAAAATTAAGACAATGTTGATGAAGGTTATTCACTGTAATAATTTTGATCAGCTAATTAATCATCTAAGTAGTTCACGTATGAATTTACATCGTAAAAATTTATCGCAAATATTTTTTTATTGTTAGTAATGAATAAATATTCCCGGATTTTCCATTTAATTTTGATTATTCCTGTTATTTACTGTCAATAAATATCACATTTATATTGAAAAAATGAGTTTTTCTCTGAGTGTAAGATTTTTAGTATTTCTATGAATAATTGCAACACATTTTACGATATTCTGTCACTTCGTATACGTACTAACAATTTCGCAATTATCGTTCAGGTTTTTCATCCATTTTTGTAGATTCTTAATATTTCCATGGATTAATACATAAATTTCTGGAATTTCGTGCTCCAGAATTCAAAACTTAATGAGTTCATCGTATTTCAATTGATTTTCTTGGAAATACTATTTCCATAAATATAGATCTTTCAGCATTTTGCGTATTTTTAAAAAATTCATGCGATTTTAAGAATCTCCTAATATTTCTATGAATGCCAAACTCAAACGTGCAACATTTTGGGGAAATTCAATCAATTTTCCAGTCTAAAAAATTGATATTTTTTCGAACTTTTTTATGTGACAACTTGAATTTACTGAGTTTAATACTTTGACTATTCCATTCTTGTAGATAAAATTAAAAAACACTGGAATCATTTCTAAATGATTACAAACTTGACAAGTTAAATATGAATTGGATTCATTCCAATATTTACTTCGATCTTATCATTGAAATCTCTCAGAACGTTGCGATAAAACGTTCGTGCTGTGTGAAATCAAAACATTTCACGTCCTATGAATTTATATGGTACGCAGTATTCTATTGAGCTCGTTTCATTTTCAAACTAAGATTTTTTAATCTGAACGTCAGTTATCGAATTTCTAATCTCTATTCACAGCCTAAACAATTTCGTATTATTAAAAAACTTTCTGAAAGTTTTTCCAATGATGCAAGAGTGAAAAGTCGGAATTTCAAATGACGTCAAAACTTTTAGGATCGAATACTGAAGTAAGGACGAAGTTTACATGAATATTCCAAGCTGCTTTATTCATTCTTCCATACTTTCCACTTTTCTGTTTTTCATCTTCTCATGTGAACAATAAATTATCAACAAATCGATTTATGATATTTCCAGACGAAAGTTAGAAATGAAGGAAATCGAAATAATATTTTTTTTTCAATTCCCACCTAAGATTACATATTCTGTACATCCGATGAAGCATTTTTAAAATTTTTATTTCATTTTAATGGCAGATTCTATAAAGAATTAAAATATTATTAACTGATTTATATTATTGATATGGCATATTCAAATAACAATTTTTATTGTAACAACAGTTGACTATCAAACCTATATGGACGTGACATCTATTTTCATTGATACGCCAGGCTTATCACTTTCTTATTGACGCAGTATCCATATTTGTGTATACGACATCAACAAATTTCACTCCGTGTAATGAATTTATTGATATTTTACAATTTATATATAAAATAAGTGATTTTATATAATAAATTATTCATTAATGATATAACATTGAGTTTTATCGACACCATAACAACATTTTGAGGAGCAATATTCAATATTGTCACAGGGTCTATATAATGGACATGACATCAATTAATGCTGCGTCAATGTCACATTATTAGAGGATCATCTCAATTTTGAAAACATATAAATTACCTTTGTTCCTGGATCAAATCTGAATGTATATTACATCAAATGTTGCGACATCAATTCTGACATTGATATGTCATCTAAAGCATTCCTCTCCGTGCAAAACCGCATAAAAAAATCAAACCAAATGCCAGAAAACTCACTCCAATCCCGCAGTATTATGCCGACAATCACACGTGAGCGCGCCGTCCTTCCCAACGATGCACCTCGAAGCGTGCCCGTTGCACTTGCACCTGCCCCCGACGGCAAAATCAGAAACCGCGTACTGGTGCACCATCCCCGCACCCAAACTGCTACTCGTGCTCGTCGAGGTCGCCGAGGTCACCGCGTAACTCATCTCCTGGAGCTCCATCGGATGATCATTCGCCTGTAGCATATCCTGAGGCGACAGCACCTGATGGACCATCGGCATCCCCGTCCCAAGGTCACCGTCCAGCCTCGAAAACTTGACCTTGAGCTTCTCCTCCCTCTCCCTCTCCCTCTTGTCCATCTCCTCCAAGGTCATATTCTCGTCCAACCCAATTTCTTGCGCGGGCTGTGGCATGTGAAGCCTGTTGAAGACGACCCTGATGTCTGTCGCGGTGACCCAGTCCTGGAGAACCGCAGAATTGTCGAAATCCGCGGCGGATGGTCGCCCCTCGAGGGTGCTGAACGCGATCCTGCTGATGGGCCCGTAACCGTCCCGATGGCTATCGGTGCACCTCGCTTCTTGCTCGTTGGCCCGTGTGATGGTGGCCTTGTTGGGCCTTCCGTAGACCTTCCTGCACTGCGAGGAGTAGAACTGGAAGGGCTGCCACGTGATTCCGTAGTCCATGGACTTGTAGATCGCGATCGAGTCCGGTTTGGCCGCCCTGGGACAGAACTGCAGACTGACGTACGTCAGCTCGTACTTCTTCCCCAAGGACAGGGTCAAGGTCACGTTGTCCGGGGGGGAAGCGAAGCTCTGGGGCGACACCAGGGGCTCGCTCCTCCAGCAGGTGACGTTACTGGGGTTGTTGAGGTCTGTCAGGTAGCTAGCTGGGAAGCGGTACTTGGGGGTGCTGTCGTCGCAGGTGTGGCACTGGCCCAGGGCCCCGGGCTGGTCCCCGACGTCGCAGTAACGCGTGGGACCGCCGCTTCCGCAAGTCGAAGACGCTTCGACCGGTTTCCCGAAGGCCGCGTTCACGAAGTCCGGGATGCACCTTCGGGGACGGTCTTCGTCGTAGCAGGGGTCGCCTTGCTGGCTGGTGATCATCTTCGAGTAGATCCCGTTGCCGCAGAAGACGAGGTCCAGGCTGCACAGGAGGACCAAGACAAACAGGTGTCTCATTGTGGTCGGTTTTCGCGAATGTCCTTGGTGACCTTGAGGCAGTACCTACTGGAGAACAACTTGATGGCGCATTTTTCTTCGGGGTCAAGCTGTTTGGATGATTCACATGGTTTCACTGGGTCACTGTCACTGGGGTCACTTCATCACAGGGTTCGCCGTTTTTCGGGGGACCTTGAAAAAGATAAGAAAAGCACGTTATCGGAACCGAAAGGTCCGAATGCTGCTCGCGCGTCGTTCGCGGTGGCCGAGTGCCGCTATATCACTGAAACACGCGACGAGCCGGAGCAGTCAAAGTCCCTCCCTTCGGATCCCCTCCCCTCCCCCCCCTGCCCCTCGCTCCCCTCGCGTTCATTCCACCAATGATCGGGTTCCCCCGCTTCGCTCAGTGTAGAGGAAAGTACCGAGAGGGATGCTGCGTTTTTGGTCCACACCGCGAAAGCCGGCTGATGGATCTCGTTCAGGAAAGAATAAGGTGAGAAGCTGAATGGGAGAGTACGATCTTGGGGAAAAGTTAGGAATTTCTGGGACTGCTATGGTTTTTTGGAGGAGTCGGGAAATGCTTTTTTGCGCATGAATTGGTGAATGTGTGATGATGAAAATTGATGAATTATTTAGAGAAAAGACACTACCTAACACTCTTGAAAAATTTTTCTGCTTACACACCTTCTGTCTTTGAAGAGATCTGATTGTTATTAGGAAATTGAAAAGTTTTCTTGTAAAAGAGATAGTTAAGTGAGATGAATGGTAATGTTTGAAATGGAAATGACCGATAGTTATCAGATGCCATTGAAATGTTCTTGCAGCTGTGGTTTAAATTTATGAGTATCATTGATTCAAAGTGAATTATGATACAACGATGACCAATTGTTCCTTGATGAATGATTCTGTCAAACTCCTGTTTTTGTATGCAAAACAAAAGTCTTCTAAAAAATCGCAGTCGCTTGTATTCAAATTTGCAAGATGACAGCATCATCACAGATAAAATATTGGAATGAAATACGCGATTTCCCACTACGTCTGCTAAAAAATTATAATTATTCAAACAGATGTTTTAATTAATCAAAACATCTAAATTGCTAGAAAATCGATTTCCATTACCTCAAAGCTGCAAAAAAAAAAGAAATTTTTATAGCCTTCGAATTTCGTGTTCCAAATTATCTTTGTTGCTAATTAACTTGAAAGGTTTTCATCCACACCTCGTTAGAAGATGTATCGTCTTCAATTTAATTTGACGGGCGTAACAAAAAGCCGATGAAATTTTAAATGGAGAAGAGTATCTCAGAATTCAGAGGTATTCGTGCCCACCTTTCACGACACGCGATGGTAGAGAAGAAGACAGATGTTCGCCAAGGTTTCTTTTCTGCAGTCAGCATCACGCGAACAAGATCGCTCAACGAGTAAGAGGATTCCGCGAACCTTTCCTAACTATCCCTCGGTGTAACCCTTTTTTTCACACGTTCCGGTGAATATGAGTTAATTTAAGGTTTATTGAAAAAAATTATTTTACAATAATAATATTAAAATGGGTCTAACATCGATTTCTACGATTTGCAGCTTGTGAAATATTATTCGTGAATTTCAATATTAAGTAGAATAAATGATATTCACAATCAGTAACACTATCATTTATTGATATTATAGTAATAACGATTAGGAATAATATTTTTATTATTGTTAATTAGGAATATTTATGACATATAAGATATGTAGATATATTTATGATAAGTTTTATTAATGATTATTATCGTTCTTCATATAGAGAATAATTTAATTAGTGCCATGAATGTAATTCCAAACAATTATTCCTAGTATATTACATGATAAATAAATAATCATATAATAAAAAATGAAACCTGATTTTCTACTTAATGTTGAAATAAAACGAATATCATTAAATATAGTAGTTTAATGCACAAAATTGAGCTCTATATTTTTATAGTAGGTATTTTTTTTCTAGAATACATATAAACTGCTTTAGTTATAACTGTTACATTTTAATTCAACAATTTTTCAGAAATCTAATAATCTTTAAAGTTCTAAATATTTGAAGTAGAAGTTAAATAATCACAATTATAAATATGATGAAATGCTTATCTGCTAAAGACAAAACATATTTTACAGGCAAGAGATTTTTTGGCTCTTGCAAATTCAAATTAAAAGTTTTTAAAGTTAAAATTTTAAATTTAAAGTTTTTTATTGGTGACATTCAAAATAGAGTTTTATACATATTTATTATCATTTTTTTTATAAACAATAACTTTCTTAGTCGTATGAATTTTATTCCAAACAATTATTTCTGATATTATTACATAATAAATTAATAATTATATATTAAAAATTACAATCTAATTTTCTACTTAATGTTAAAATAGAACGAATATTATTATATATACAGTTCGCACAACATTAGGCGTTATATTTTTAAAGTAGGTTTTCTTTTTCAGAATATGAAACGTTTTCCATATAATTGTTACATGTGAATTAAACAATTTTTCGAAATTCTAATAATCTTTAAAGTTATGATTATTTGAAGCAGATATTTAATGATGACAATGATGAATAAAATGAAATTTAAATTTGTTAAAGCCTAAAATATTTTCTTGGGGAAAGATTTTTGGCTCTTGCAAATTCAAGTTTTTTATTGTTGACATTAAAATATAGAGTTTTATGAATAATTATAGTAGTTCTAGATATAAAAAATAGTTTTCTTAATCGTATGAATGTAATTCTAAACAATTAATAATAGTATTATAATGAAATAAAAAAATCATCATCTAATAAAAATAATTGTATAATTTTTCACTCAATATTTAAATAAAAGTAATATTATTAAATATACTAGTTACGTACGCACAAAATTAAGCACTATATTTTGAAAGTAGGTATTTTTTCCAGAATATAGAATGTTTTAGTTATAATTAATAAATTTGAATTTAACAATTGTCCAGAAGTCTAATAATCTTCAAAATTCTAGATATTTGAAGCGAAAATTCAATAATGACAATGATATGAATACAATAAAATTTCAATCTACTCAAGTCAAAAAATATTTTCATGGAAAGAGATTTTTTGGCTCTTACAAATTCAAGTTTCTTATTGTTGACAATAAAATATAAAGTTTATGAACAATAGTAATAATTATTCATATAAAGAATCATTTTCTTAGTCGTATAAACGCTATTCCAAACAACTGTTTCTAGTATTATTACATAATAAACAAGTCATCATATAATAAAAATTATAGTATAATTTTCTATTCAACGTTTAAATAGAACAAATGTTATTAAATTTATTAGTTCAGTGCACAAAAAGCACTATACTTTCAAAGTAGCTTTTTTCTCTAACATTATTAATTTATTACTATATTATTTGAGTCTGAAAACTACTAAACATTTAACTATTGAATTTCCGTATTATAGTTACAACGGTTTTTCCGAAATTCGAAATCAATAAGAAACAAACGTTATTTCAGACACGTAACGGAATGTCCCATGGGCAAGATCGTCTCTTGATACAATAAAATCATAATTTTTTTTTCTATTACTTTTTCTATTCGTGGTTGACAGGTCACGAAATACCGGTCTATAAAGGTCTATAATCAACGGAACCTATCCTGTAAAAATCTTGAAATGGAGAAAGAAACAGACAACAAAAGGCTCGTGGAAAAAGGAGACTCAGACTCCTTTCATAAATGGTAGAAAAGATATTTGCTGTGACACCTAGAACTTTCATTTACAAACTTTCGTATTTACGTCAATATTTACGACACTTTATATTCAATATATCTCCTTCAATTGTCAAAATTTCATTTTTTTTAAAAATATTTTAAACTATTCTGTAATAAATAAATAACTGTAAATAATTCTTCGAATAATGGACAATTCCGACATTGTAATCTGCAAAACCAAGTATGAATAAATTTAACTATTAAATAGAAGTAAACGTCAGTATCGTTCAGTGACTATTGATATTTACTGAGGCTTATTTTGATGAATGAAAAAAATGAGTCTCGGGTCTAGTGCTAACTTGACGTGTTTATTATCGGGGTGATCGTTAATCCAATGTTGGTATGGCTGTCCAAAGATGAATGCGAAACCAATTAACGAGGACTGGCCATAAAACAGGAGACGGGGTTTGTTATAGCGACATAAGCTCTCTCGACAGCTTAATTCACTTATCGCTGGGACGAGCCAAGTGAAAAGTATGTCGTTCTTACGTCAACGGTTCTGAAGGGTTATTGATTCCAATGTGCTTTCTGCGTTTACTCTTGATGCAGCGAAAGCTGAGTTTTTAAACTGGTTTTTATTCAGGAATATAACGAAAATAATTAATGTGGTTGCACTAACCACAAATGAGGTTGTCTACACCATGAAAATAGTTAGGGCAAACGTTACTATTTTATTTTATTGTTTTTTTCCCCGGAAAATCTTTCGAATCATTTCCCAATCATAACGAGATAACAATTAGAGCGGAAAATCTTCGCATTGTGTTCCCCGTGCAACCATCGACATCTTTTAATTACCGCGACAAAGAAATTTTCTTGCCTCGTATACCGCGCGTTAACATAATGCAAATGACGTTTCTTTCAGCGAGAACCGTGAATGTTCCCCGGATACAAACGAAATCCTTTATTCGCGAGAATCTTTAGACCGGGAGCAGTGACGCATTCGAAATGCGAGTTTATTTTAACGGTGCCATTTTGAGGTTTAAATACAGGAGAAATGAGGAAAGGGAGTCCTGAAGAAAGAGGATTTTCACGGGCATGCACGAGAGGAGCGCCAGGAGACTTGCTTGTTCAAAATAAGGGCGTAATAGGGTAAGATAAAAGAAGAATTTGCAGGAATATATAGATATGAAGGGAAAGAAACATGAAAAGCATTACGACCACCTGCGACAAATACCGTAATAATTACGCTGGTGGTTCTGCCGCTGTTGCCTCGTGTTTTCGTATTTAGCGTCATGGTGAAGAAGGGTTATTTCATGGCACGGGGTATAGGCAGTTGTCACGACTTGGCGTATTTCCATATGAGCTTTTTCATCGGTGGGTTTTTATTTTCTTTTGCCGCGATGCCGTTTGTCGAGTGAAAAGAGAGAGGATTGATTTTGTAATAGGGAGAGGGCGATTTGGTTGGAGAAAATGTGTGGCCATTTGGGTTGAAACATGTGAATGGTTTGAGATGTATATGCAATTGTTATATAAATTGCATAATATAAATTTAAAACCTCAAAAAAGCGAATTTAGCGAAGCCCCTAAAAATCGTTGACAAAAATATTTCATTAAATCATCGACGATGAAATTCGTCGTTTTGAAAAAAAGTCGATCTTTTCAGATTCTCGTAAAAGTAACTTTTCTTAAAAAATTTTATTTCCTGTATAAATGTTTAGAAAAAAATTTTTTTATGAAATTTTAGTTCATAGGAAATGTATGTTACGAGGCTTCAAAATTTTCTGATAAAAAATTTGAAATTTCTTATAAAAGCGTCACTGGTTTTTATAAAAATTTTTTTTCTTATTTGAATTTTTCAAAGTCGGCCTTAAAAGAAATTTTGAATTGTTGTGAGAATTTTGCCATTTCTTATAAAAATAAAAATTACTAGTGTATAAACATGTTTAGAAAATTTCTTGTGAGGGGCTCCGTCGAATTTGTTTTTTCAAAGTTTGACATTATTTTTGGTAAATCTTAAAAAAAAAATTCATGTCATTTGCCAACGTTGTAAAGTTAATGAACATTGATGCTCCATGTTTTTGACATTTTCTAGAGAAATATTAAAATCAGTATAAAATTAGCTATTGTTTTATGTGAAAATTAAAACAAGTTATAGTAATGAATAATTTAAATACGAATATTGAAAAATAATGCATTAAAATAACAATATTTCACTATAAAATGAATGAAAATTATCGAAAATTTACCTACTGATATTAAAAGAACGTTAGAAATGGTTTCTTTAAGTTTATTTTTAGAATTCTTAATTTTACTAACACAAAAATAATAATCCCAATTTCAAACAAACTTTTCTCGAAAACAATTTGAATTATAAATGTTTGGCTTATTTAACGTTAAAAATAAAAATTGGAAAATTGTTTCAAGCCAGAATTTAATTAATAATAAGTAGAATTTAAGAAAGTGCTGAAAATCTGAAAAACTTTGAACCTCGAAGCATTGAGTTTTAGAAATCGAAGTAGAAATTTTTAAAAATACTAGAAAATCATTTGAATAGTACAAAGTTTAAAAAAATACTAAAAGTGAAAGAATTATATAAAAGAACTGTTTTCTGAAAAAGGCAAAAAAATCCTTCGATCTAAAAAATTTCAAATTTCAAAATGCGTATATAGCAATCTAAAGTAATACTATAAATCTAAATAAATACTAGAAAATAATAAATTATCGTGAAAACATTGAAAAAAAATTTTCGAAAATACATGAAATCTGTAAAATCACTGAAAATCTGTCAAAATTCTAACTAACACATTCTCTACGTAAAGTTTATTATTGAAGATTATCTCTGAAATAGAAAATATCAGGCTATGGTATAAAAAAAAAAATGTAAAATATGTTTTTTATCATCTGCTAAAAATTTATTATTATATTAAAATTTTACAACTTAGATTTCTAAAGCAATAAAGCCTAAACAGCTGAGTAAAAATCTAAAATAATATCAGAAAACCTTTCAATTTTGATGATCACTAAAGAAATTTGAAAACTGTGAAAAGCATTGAAAAAAATATGAACCTAAGTAACTTAAAAATTTATTTTGCAGCAACTCGTAATGTTCTAAAATATGTCAATGAAAAATTCGATTTTTTTGCAATGTGAATACGACCATTTTTCGAAAATGTGGACTAAACATAAAAAGTACAAATACACAAATTAGTAAAATTCTTTTAATGAACACAATGGATGTATATGAAAATGTCCAAATTTTTCTTGGAAATCAAAAAAAAAAAGTTATCAAATTACAGATTCTCATTGACACCAATGTATTATAATACAGAACTTAATAAAAATCTGAAAAAATTCATAAAGATGCGTTAATTCAAAAATCCACACAAAAATCAATTCGAATATCAAAAAATTCCTCAAATCATAAAAATACCGAAAAGTACGAAAAGTAGGGGAAAGTGGGGTAATGACGGCCATAGGGTAATGACGGCCATCGCCGTTTTCGGTACTTAAAATTGACGTAGGTCTAAACAGTTTACTGTGACAGAAAGCTTATTCCATAAGCTCGTTTTTAAGTAGATGCTGAAGTGTGTGGATTTATTGTAACTTGTAGT